>QKQZ01029518.1:0-24588 GCA_003595255.1 Solenopsis fugax | reverse complement strand
GGCGTGCCAGGTCGCCGATACCTGTTACTTGCGTCATCGATTTGTGTGCCGCAGATCTTCCTGGCAACTTTCGGCGTCTAGCTCGGGCAGACGCGTCGCGTCGGCCGCGCTCTCGTTTAATGACGCGTGGACGAAGGATATACGAGGAGAGGAAAAAAAAATGCCACGCAACTAGAGATCGAAATACCAGGAGATGCAACGGGGCATACCGAAAGGTTTTCTATCCGTGTATCGGAATGCGTCGTTTTAACTGTCGAGGCTTTCTCCCGTTTCCACGGTCAAATTGCTATCCACGCTGACTTCCAAGTTCCAATCCTGATTTTCGTAGACAGCTCGATCCCTGATGTCAATAGCGAATTTTATGCCGATTACCTCGCTTGAACTTTCTCCCGCGAAAACAAATTTATCGCAAACTGTAGAATCACGGTTCTTCTATATATACCGTTTCCATAAATTTCAATGAAATTTATTAAGCTATTTTTGTGAGTGACACTTTACGACACATTTATGTGACATTTAAATTTTAAAATTGGACTTTGAATTTGCGACGTATTTATGTCACATTAAAATTTTAGAATAAATTAGTCTATTAACGAAGGACGAAATACTTCAATTGTTATATTGTTAACAATGTTAGTTAAATTTGATTTCTTTATTTGATAAAACTAATAGTGTTTTGCTATAATCAACTATTATCATAGAGACTTATCTAAATGAATTCTACATATTACAATGTAGATGATGCAGTTAAAAATTTTGCTATAATTAAGCAAAAGAATTTTGAAAACAAAAATATAATTTGAGAATGTCTAAAAGTTGATACGTTACATATTTATTGCACGGTAGATATACAAAAGGAAAGTATAAATTATTTAGCCAAGAAATTCAATGGATTCAAATTTTATATATAAAAACTTAACGATTTAGATGTTTGAAAAGAATCCAAGATGGTTTTTTGCTTGTTCATTTCTTTCATTGAGAGACTCATATCGCTTTCCTTTTCTTTCTTATTTATCCAATTTATATGTGCTTTCATTAAAAATACTCAATTCACACATTCTGCTAAATTCGTTAAAAGCTCCCCAGATGAGAATGTAATGCATCATGAAGATGGAGCGGTTCCTCGAGCTGACACACGAGGGAAATTATCTCGCGCTCGTTTCACCAGCCGCACTATCGATCAAACAACCCCTTAAGGGCCGAGGCCACTTACCGTGCAGCGCATTAACCTTGGATGCAACCGAGAGGGCACGTTAAGCGCGTCTCATAACGTCGTTTTGATTCCGACAGACGACAGGTCCGTTCGTCCGGTCTGCTTCCGCGTGAAAGAGAGAGAGAGAGAGAGAGGAAACGCGACCTTGCCCTTGGATTTCTTCCGCGTGGCTTCTCCCCTTCGAGAGATCACTGATCCCCTCCGCACTTCTTCACTGAACTTGCTCTCGTCTTGTTAGTCGAGTCGCCGGCATGAATCGCGCGCTACGCTCGCGAGATTGAACTTCGAACTGGTGCACCGACCTCACGTGTCTCGATCTTTTTACTATCGCGCGCGTTTTTGCACTCGTCAGCCTATAGGCGGCATCAGCGATACCAGGATTCGCCCTCGCTGGGACTAGCTGGCCGAAACCGATCGCACTTAGAAATCTTCCCTGTGATTTCTCTTACGCGCTCGCACCGATCTGTACCGCGCGATCGTCCATCCGGCTAGCAAACGGGATGGTACCTGTCTGGCCGTCGTACCTTGTGCCACGGCATGTGTTGCTGGAGTCGCATGGCTAAGTCATAAGCGGCGCCTTCGACGAAGATCGGTGGTGGTGGCCGGTTCCATGGTGGAAGTCGTTTATGGTGGTGGCAACGCAACGTTCGACGGAAGCCCGGTTCGTTGAAGAAGGGGGGGACCGTTTCACGGAGGACAGAAGCCGTCGAATGCGAGTTGGGGGTCGGGAGAGGGGACCATCGTGGAGAAAGATAGAGAGAGGGAACCAGGAGAAACCAAAGTGGGTCAGTGGCCAGGTCACGTGGAGAAGAACGGGGCCCAACGTGCAGGACGGCGACACACTGTCCTACTCATCCACCGGCCGCTCTTGCCCGCTCCAGGTTCTGTCTGCCCATTCAGGAAGCGCTTCGCGATATCATCGTGAAAATGAGATGTGATCCTGCTCGACGCTACTCTTTCCGGAGAAGAGAAGGAAACCTTCCATGGAAAAGCCAAATAAGAAACGCTCGACGAGCGCGATGACAGCATATAAGTCAGCTGATAATGTCTGCGACAAGGCTGTGCAGTTCATCAGCCGCGCGATTCTGTGCCGCGTTTGCATTATTTTTGACTCTTGAAAAAAACAACATTTAATAAGACAGGCAGCAAATTAAACAATTTAAATTGACGTCGAGACTACCGTTTTAAAATAAAGATGCTAAAAATATAAGTACAAAAAGATGGTTACGTAATATCGTTCGATTCGATATTGTACGTGAAAATCTATTCTGCAAGTGAGTGTTTACTTGCGGAAGCAGTTAAATAAGTTTCATGTCTTTAGAGTTTCGTTTTGTAGAAAATACATTTCCGACGCCGGAGATAGAATTCTAGTTGCAACATTTATTACTGTCTCTTGCGAAACGATGATATCGTTTATACAAAATGTTCCAGACTTCCGGCATCTCGTTGCATCAATTATCTTTCAATGAAAATTATGGACGAGTTTTTATAATAAGTAATTGTCTATCTGACATTTTTGTAATAATATATGTCAGTAAAAGAGACTTTACATATCTTAATTAGAAAAAGGGAATAATGATGGCTCTTTGAGAGTGTTCTGAAAGAATCGAATGAGTTCCCCTTATTACGTTAAAAAAAATTCCAGAGTACTTTATGTTCGTCGTAACTTACAGAAATTAATAAATTTTCTTTATTAAGAAGATATAGAGCGGAAAAGCAAGCCCCGTAATATAATCACAAGTTTTCTGGCGCATTACAATATTACTAGCTGTTTCGATTAGTTAACGTAGTAGGTAATCGAACATATCTATAATACGTTATTAATAGTTATAAAAATATTATTTTGTTACATGTTAACGCCAAATCCCTTTAATGCACGGAAGGAAGTGTTTTGCTAAAGTATAAAAATATTTAGCCGGATACAGATCTAGAAAATAATTTTGTTCGACCGTCAAAATAATTATGAAAAACATTCAAGTATGGATGAACAATGCTGTAAAGAGTTTTGACATCAGTTCATTAATCAGTTTGAGCGTTCTACATAATTATTTTGATGGTCTAACAAACTTATTTTCAGGTCTGCATCCAGCTAAATTTTTAGATGTTTTAGCTAAATCGTTTTTTCCATTGCATATTTTATTTTTAATCAATTTCAAGAATTTATAAAAATCATATACTCCGAATTTTAACGATCTTGTTCTAAACTGCGTAAAAAAATTATTCCTGAATTAAGAAAAATTTAAATAAAAAAAAGCTATTCCTTAATTTAAGTTTCTGGCAAAAAAAAAATTTTTGGTATACGTTTGTCTACAATTCATCTTGAAAGTGTAACAATTAATTTAACAGTCTTCTTGCAACGAATAATATTTAATATCCCCGTAATTTTTCTCTTTGTGCGTGCGCACAGAGATCTCATCAGTGGCTAATAATAAACGTCCAATTTCCGGTGTCTGCGCGTCTTTGGTTTCTCTCGCCGAGTAAGTGTTTCTACTTCTGGATACAAGAGGATAATTACAATAGAGTGCTCTAACGAGTCGTATTACGAGATAAACACAATTCGCATAGCACGTCTGTCGTCTGCTTGATATAAAGTTTGTCCCACTAATGATATTATCTCATTACCGTTAATGGCATACACTTAACAGAATTCGGATTATTGGATGAAAATCGTGAATATGTATGCACATACTTTCGTACATACATCGTACATATTTCATCGCGGTAAAATGGTAATTAGTTAACGCATTAATTATCTCGTGTATTAGAAATCATATTTCTCATTTTTAATCAAAGTAACTTTCGCAAATACGCGGGGGGAGAAGAGAGGAAATATGACTTCATTTAATCACGAGAGAGTAGTCTGAAGTGCCTTTTTATCACACGTCGCAATACAGGGAAAAGAGCACGAAACTCGCGTACATCCTTGTTACTGTGATAATGATACTGCGAGCTGCACATGGAAATTGCAATATTGCCTGATTCCAATTACTTTCGAGTTTTCAGCGTGCGCATCCACCGCATGTGTGCGAAAAGCCGACGACATAATATGCTGAGATAACAATGCCAGCAAATTTGCATTGCTAAAGCCGTGTTTTGTGTCATTAAATATTTGTCGAGTAAATCTGGAAGGGCGGAGAAGGAAGAGAGAATAGATATTGTAATAACCTTTAATTATATCTTTTCACTTCGCCATTTTAACAATACATATTATTACGTAAATCTCATACATATATTTTGTTATTTGTTGTTTTTGTATTAAGCTCTTCCATATGTGCATGTATTGCAGAAAAATGGTCATTAATTTTACATCATATAATACAATGTAAAATATATATATATATAATATAATATATTTACTAATATAAATTACATTTACAAAAATTTTCCAATTTACTACTGTATTAATTAATTATTTCGAGCATTCAGAGCACTAACAAATAGTGCTTTTAATACATAAGAACAGATAATTAATACACAGTGCTAAATAGGTAAATTTCTGTATCGGATTAATTAATTAATTAATTATCCCGCGTATCAGAGACTATTTTTCAAAATTTTTAAATTATTTTTAACTATACGCATTATTGTCTCGCTGTTTATTGAAATATTCCGTTCACAAAGGAAACAGGTTACTCGTAATCCTATTTGTGTAATCGGAGCGAGACGAAACGTTCGACAAGGTACGCCACAGCTTTCGCGGATAGCAATTCGCTACCAGGAATTTTAATTAGCATGGTGTAGTTGAATTTCACTTCATTTCAGAATCAGATCATCGTGACCGTGTCGATTTTATGTGATTAATACCTACGTCGGGGAACTAATTTTTTTTTACACGTACGATTATATTATTTATATATATAATTATATGATTTATAATAATGACGGAGTGAGAATAATAATTACAATAACCATTAATAAATTGAATAGCTATTTAAAGTTTTTTGCTAATATTTAAAATTTAAAGTTTAGTAATTATTAATAATTGAATATAAAATATATTTATGTTATTCACTGATATATTAATATTTAATATTTAAATTTTAATAAAATTTATATCTAAATTTTTAATAGCTTTTAATCCTGGAGTGCTATTGTGAATTTTCACTAAAATGCTGATTCAAGTACAGTTTTTATTATTAAAACTGAAAATAACATTTAATATTTTGTCTACATTAAATTAGTAGTTAAGTTATTATAATACTTTGTAATCTACGAAGTATAAAAGAGATATAAAAAATGTTTGAAGTGTAAAAAGAATTCTTAATTTTGTGGGTGAATTTTTATCCAGAGTAATGTTAATGTAATAAAAATGAGTATACACCTCTAAGGTTAATAATATGTGAAAAACACATTATCGTAACATTAACTACATTTATAAATGTTCATTTACACCGTTTTCGAATACTTTATTTTCAATATAATTAAACGCCGTTATCAATATTACAATTCTGATATCAGATGATAGTTATAGCTAGTTGCTAATAGAATTTGATTAGGGCTCACTGGAGGAAATATAATTCATAGAAATCAACAATTTTGTTCCAAAGCAACGACAACGCGCCGTCATCGTGAATGTGCATCAATAATTGACGATTGTATCCTGTAATTCGTACGTGGTGAAACCACGAAACCATTTGCTTCCCGTATAATCATGGTGAAATTATGACGGGTCTCGAAGAATCCATGTATGGCTCTCTCAAACGCAGCCTTGCAACGCAGGAATGCGTAATTGATAACGGTCTCGGTTCTCATAGCTCTTTCACTTCAGGTACTGTTTTGTATTAATGCTCGGCCACGCATTCGAATAATATCGCGAAACCTAACTTCTAATATTGTCGTTCAATTTATTCGGAACCTATTTTTTGTTTGATGTTAAGGGAGTTGTAATTTCTGACGTCTTCATAATTTTTCAGACAACTTTGCACATAACTGAAATTTTAAAAACATTACGTAAGGTCTGAGCTGAAGGCACGCTTAATTAATTTTATTTTTTAAAAACTATTTATGAGGATACTGTACAAGAGAATAAAATCTTTATTTCAATTATTCACAAGAAATAAAATATATCTTCCATGTATATTCCAAACAAATAATTAATGCTATACATTAAAATGAGACTTATTTAATAAATATATTGTTTCCGAAAAAAATATATTTAATTTAAAAGATCGATATATATATATGTATATATTTTTGTTATTTTTTATAGTTAGGAAGTTGAATAATATTACAATATGCTATAATATAAAATAACGTATACTTAATAGACTACAGTGAATTTTGATAAAAACGGTTCATTATAAAAACAGTCATTTCATTACAAGTTTTTATTGCACTAAACAGATGCGTTGCTATCAGTTCTAATTTCCCGCTTACATACTTCTTATGATACATCTTCTAAGTATCTACTTTAAACGTTTTTAAGTGATAAATTTAAAAGTGAGTCTTATTTAATGCCGGGCTTTTATTCGGTTCAAATACCTTAGCACAAGGTTAAAAGGAGTGAAATGTTACGTATTGCATCCTCACGAAAAAAGTAACACAAGTCAGAAATATAAAATTGTTCAGGAAAGAAGGAAGAAAATTGTGTATTTAAAAATAATTAATTATTTGAATAATTGATTAACTTAAAAATACACAATATTTTCATAAGTTTAAACTTTATATTTTCATAAGTTTAAACAGCATTTCAGGAATTTAAAATGTTTAGAATTATATAAAGCACTCGAAATTTTAATAAAATCATTTTAATAAAGGTATCAAGTTCGAATAATTATTTTTTATATAAACTGGCAGCTTATCTTTGAGTGTTAGGAAATTTTCCCCCAACTTGCATCTTTCCCTGACTTATTCTAATTAAAAAATATTTTTTATAATTAGTTTAAAATTTTTAACACTATTTTAATAATAAAATGCGTTAAAATGTGTTTAACATGTAAATGCAATATATAGTAGAATCTCCCTAATTTTAACGCATCGTGAAGCGATAATAGCGGCCAAAATTATGGAATACCCTGACCACGAGCTTATCAATCATTGTGTACTTGCGTGAATGTTGCGCACACTAAACTGTTAAAACCATAATGCACGCAACTATCCAGCAAATATCAATTAACAGTAATGTACTTTAATTATATAATCATACTCAACAATGTAACTGTAATATAACATATGTTATACGTACCAATTACATTATTAAGTAGGAATTTGTAATATTATTTGAAGTTATATTACTAGGAAGAGATATTCATAATCATACTGTGCACTATACATGCAATTGCATTGTTACTTTAAGTACAATTGAGTACAGATGTCCCGCTAATTGTGATAGAAGGAACACTACATTAGTGTCTTTGAAAATAGGTGTGTGTTAAAATTAGTGTGTTGAAGAAATGTAAAGATTACAGAGGGTCAAATTTAACGAGACTCTACTGTTCTTCCAATTTATATCCATTCATACATATTAAAAAAATGTCAGCTATATATAATTCAACTTTTTGGACCTGACAGTTGATCTATTTCTTTTTTTTTTGTAATTTGAAATGTCAATTTTAAGACATGAAAATATTTTTTGTCTCAAAGTTATAAATTTTTATGAAAATGTGCATTTCTCTGATTTTATCGGCTATAATTGGTTATAACATTTATATATATATATTTTTTTTAAATTAATAGTCATATAAATACTTTCCAGAAATATTAAATTACAGTATCTGTAAGAATCACTGAACATTTTTTTTTATACTTGTAGAAGTAAAGAAAATTAATTCTAATGCGAATGATTCAGTTATGTACGCATCAAACGCTTAAAAATAATGTGTGAACAGAGGATTAATTCTGATTATGAAAATAACAATATTTCGCATGTGTGAACGACGGCGCGGTCAACATTTTTTTCAATCAAGGAGCGATTCTGGGAACATACATTTACGAACACGCAATGTTCCCGGGTGTGTGCTAGGTCCATACGGTACTTTAGTCTCACTCGGTAACTTTCGACTGTGAGAGAATTCCAAAGAGATGACATCTCATCTAGCGTTCCTCTTCATGCATATGGAATTAATCTCGAAGACCACGGCGCGGAGATCCCAAACGAATAATCATTATCGTTGAAATCAGCTTCTGCCTTGAGAATACGCCTTCTTAGAGAGTACGAGAGGTTCAGTCCTTGATCGTGAACGTGACTGGTCCAAAGTAGGTCAGGACCTGTATCTTTTGGTGCACAGTGCCGTCCACCACTGAATGGAATCTCATTTATTTTACAAGTACAGGTGCGCCATACGAGCGCCTCGTTACCGCATGTTTTATCTGCGTAGACTACACGATAAATTATCGGGCATGTGGTTTTTCCATTTCCTCGTCCGTCGAAGCTGGTATTAACGCACATAGTAAATATACATTAATTAGCCTAACTACGTACGTTAGCCAGGTTTGCCCAGACTCACACAATTAATCTTTAATGCCTAACGTTACGCATTAAAGGTACTAACGCGAGTTATTAACGCAATTTGTGCACAGTTGATCCGTCGGCTAGTGAAACTATCGAATTATCGAGCGATTCTCTCCGGCTGATGTAGATGATTCTTTTTTCTCCGTAACATGACGCATGCTGCAAGATCGAGCACACAAGCATTGACCGTGATCGTGACTTTCGGTAAGTGGGTTAAGGCCCGTGGCTCTGTATAAATGTATTTTATAGAACCGAAAAGAAATGTAGAAAGTACACGACGTTACGTTTATTATCGCTGAAAATCGATGCCCCGATCACACCATACACGTGCACCGTACACGGACAACAATAACAATGAGACAGGGTACACGCGCCACGCATTGTATTACCTTCGCCTTTATGGTAATTACATGATAACGAGATATTACCGATGCCAGTTTGAAGCACTAATAGATTCGAAGTCTCTATTGTCCTACAAATTATTATACCTTCGTTGACATGCAGCTATTATGCGCTGATTAACACCATCAAGTTATAGCGGACATTTAGTGAAGTATACGCAAATTTATTTATAATCTAATCTGCCTTTCAAAGTCATACATGCCCACAGTATCAATGAGTATTTCAGTAAATAAGATATCGTACGTCCAGTGGGGAAAAAATCGCGTTTACGAGACGTGTTATTTTCCAATTACAAATAACAGACCATGCGATAAATGCCGTATAATTTGAACAAGACACCCTCGCTCTTCTCGCTGTTCGAGTGTCCAAGTTAATTCGCGGTTTACGCGCGGACTCGAATGACAAGTTTCTCAGCAACGCGTGGATCGTCCTGAGAGAAGCTTTGAAAGCGCGCTAGTCTCTCCCGCGGCTATCAGCGAAATATCCGGAAAGACTACATACAACGCCGACATAAATCCCAATTAAACTCGCCTCATACGCGCCGGTCAGAGACACCTGTAACCGATCCGACCAGATCCAAGCTACGATATCAACTACGAGCGCTACGAGAGGTGGTATTCTCTTCGCGGTAGAGCTACTACACGTCGCGCGCACAACACCTCGCAACCATAAATTCCCGGCGATCGTTACAGCGCCTAATCCCAGGGAAAGATTCGAAACATTTGGGTCGCGACGCCATGACCAGAGAGGGGAAACAATCGATGGTCATGACCCAGGACACGGCTGGAAAACTGGGTCAGGATTGCTCCGTGCCCTTTCACATGACGCGAGCGTTCGTTTTTCTTCGCGCAGATGCTCGCGGTGGCTTCTCATAAATGGGCAAAAAGTTTCGCTCTCCCCATCTCTCCCTCGTTACGTGTCACTATCTTTATAATCTACAATTCTTCTCATCTCCTTTATATCTTTTCCCGCTGTGAAAGAGAAAATGTGCCTTCTTACATTTCAAATGTTCCTTCCTATTCTTGCTTATCATTCACCATTTAGTAACCGCTTTTTATCGGCAATCTATACAGCACAACATAGCAAAAACGTTGCTACAATGTTTCAGCAATATTGCAGCAACGATGAAATGTGAAATGTCCGTTTCAGAAATATTGATACGTAATGTTGCAGCAACACTATACAATATTATATATGTTGCTACAATGTTGCTGCAACATTACATATCAATATTTCTGAAACGGACATTTTACTATTGCTGTAATGTTGCTGAAACATTGTAGCAATATTTTGCAATGTTTTTGCACTGTTGTGCTGTATGGGAATGTTTACATCTCTATTGATAAAACGTTTACAATAAAAAGCAAAAGTTTTAAAATACATGTTTTTTAAATGTGTATTTATTAGAAAAAATAAATATTAAAGGCTTCGTAGAGTGCTCTGAAAATTAGAAACTTTGAAAAAATATGTCAATAATATCTTTTAAAAACAAAAATTTAGGTATGACATAATACGAACCTTCGATTGTTATTATATTATTTAAAGATTATTCGCTGAGTGACACTATCAAAGGAAAAGGATATCCTAACGTGTTCAAATAAAAGCCAGGTACACTGAAAAAAAGACTGGTTATAACTACCAAATGTATGGTGAAATAGTATCAATTAAATATTTAGTTAATGTAACCAAAAATAATTTTACTTTTCTAAATATTTAGTAACTTATACCAGATTTGATAATACTTATTAAACATTTAGTAAAATAAAATTATTTTTGGTTATATTGACAAAATATTTAATTGATACTATTTCACTATACATTTGGAGTTATAACCAGACTTTTTTTTCAGTATAGATTAGTCAATCTTCAATATCATTAAAAAATCAATTTTCAAAGGAAACATTTGCCATAGTGTGCCGTTCTTAAAATTCATTATTGTTTTGATAAATCATGGTTTCTTTGAGAAGAAGTCTGGTTGCCTAGGAACATCGAACGTCATTCCGAACGCGTAGCAGGTTGTCAAATTTCCGCGACGTCATCGAGAATCCCACCAAGGTCAGACCGTGACCCTGCGCTACGGCTACGCCAGGTCGCGCTGATCCTGAAGAAAATCCGTTGATCGATCACACGCCACAGCGACGTCGTAGCGCCGACGCATTTCGCCCTCCCTGGCGCTCGCTATCTCGTTGGTTCTATCGGCAGTACTACGACCAGAAGTAACCGTCCGTTCCCGCAACCTTTGCTATTTTTATACGGCGGATTGGTCACCTGTGATCACGCTAGTCGCCACACGCGACTCAAAAATCACCGTTAGGCCGATCGAAAAGTTACTTCTTTTTACCAGACTATAAATTAATGATATTTTAATCTGTTTTCGGTAAAGGTACATATTGTAGAATACCTACATTTTCGCTTATTTGCACATTTAATATTGTGCCTCTTATTTCTTGGGTATTTAAAAATTACATTTAGAACTCGATAATATTTTATAGATTCTTTCTTATTTGTGATTGTATTTTTTTGTGTTAATGTGTTAATTTAATTTAATTTTCAATAATTATTAAATGAAAAATAATTTTTTCATTTTCGTGAACAGTTAGCTTTTCAGTAAACGAAGATGTATTCAAATGAATGAAAAATTGCAATTTATTTTAATTTATCCGAGTTCACACTTTAGAGTTCCGGAGTATTTTTGGATTCAAATAGACTCAAATGGATTAAAATACGAAATGTACTATTCATCATTTTGAATTCGGATGGATTCATGTCTCCATTATATTTTAGGGATTCAAATGAATTGAAATTCTAAATGAGCTATTCATTATTTTGAATTCGGATAAATTCATATCTCCATTATATTATTTTTGGATTCAAATGAATTGAAATACGAAGTGAACTATTCATTGTGTTGAATTAGGATGTATTCATATTATGTTTGGATTCAAATAAATTCGAAAAATCTGAAGCGTGAATTCGAACACGTCAAAATGAATTCATTTCTATCCATTCAATTCGTTTGCTAGGTTTTTATATGTGATAAGAAGCACTTGTATTATACATACAGTAAACGCACGTAAGGATCACTAAAGGTGCTACGTACGATAATGGTTACGTTTCTTGGAAATTTCCTAGAATTTTTTTCTCAAAATATGCAGGTCATCCTGATCTCGAATCAGAATTGAACCGCGACGCACCTTTTTTAGTTTGACGAGAAATTGAGTGCGGTGCGACGAGCAATGATAAGGTACAAACTTGTGATTACTCGGTGTCGAGGAAACATATATATTATACTTTCAAGTAAATAACATGATGATTGCGCGATTAGCGGAGTTCCTCTTAATTTGCGATTTGTTGCGAGTCCTTGAAGAAAACTCATGACATCGCACTTTACTGTTATACTTCAGCTCCCAGTTGTTTTATTCCGTGCAGTTAATTTTTATTTTTGCAAAATAATTTAGATTTTTTCTCCTGAGTTTCTGTCCCGCGATACTCGTGTTACTCACGAGTTATAATTAACGCTGACCTACCGTCAACAGCAAAGTGCAGATTTTTTGTATGCGCTTTACGTTTTAAAAATACATGAAACTTGATACTAACAATACTGGTTATATCCATAAAATCAGTGTTATACATACGATATGTTGTAATACGCTCATATGTTAAAAGTTTCAACATTTTTACACAATTAAAATGGACAAATAAGCGGTCAACATTATAAACAATAAAAGAAATTAATATATTTCCTCTACTAACTTTATGCTGTCGCAAAATAAGGAAGATTGGAGATTAAGAAATCTGTGGGGTTTTCTTGTTGACATGTTTGAGTTCGCTATCCAAACACATTTCTAATGCCGCGATTGAATATCGCCGTACATCCCAATCATCAAGATGCTTTCGCGTCGCTATCAATCGGCGAATCGGCAAGCTTGTATACAACTTTCACGTACGTCTTCACGGTAAAACCCGCTGCATGAGGGACGCGCGCGAGAGAGGCGAGATCCCCGCGAATGCAAGTCCGTGCGTCTCAGACTTACCCGCTGTCCCGATTAGGGGGAATAAAACCTCTCGACTTATGACTGTGCGGCGTTATTATTCTTCGTTGATTTGCATCGACGACGCGACGCGACCGTCGGGTGAAGGTCGACGTGACGGTTTGCCGACGGGTACACGCGGCATAGAGGTACCCGCGGTTTCGTGACTGCATAAGGAAAAGGCGGAGGTAGCTGGCTTTCTCCAAAGCCACTTAACCCGATCCAGTAACATCCATCCACCGGGCCCGTCACGCCTGTGACATTTTCAGTAGTTTAGCATCGGCCGTAATAATCGGGGAGCATCGCGCGTTCGCCCTCGTGCGATTACTTTCCGATCGCCGAGTGAGATTCGTTAAGGATACTACAGAGAGGTCAGATTGCTTGAAATACTTGTCTTTGACAATTTTTTTGTATAAACTAAATAAATGTGTAAAAATGAAGTTTTGAGGAATATTTATACAATATCTAAAGAGTAGAAGAATATATTTTTTTTTACTGATAAATACTTGTATAAACATATATAGAGCTGAATTATATAGTGTTTCTCTTATTTTGCAATAATATTACGACTCTCAGTAGTGTGATATTGCGCCATCAGGTAAATCACTACAAAACAGATCGAATAAAAATTAACAAAACAGCTGTTATTAACAAAAACTCAAACTGAAAATCGAGTTCTTCGTTAATAACAACTGTCATTTTATTCATTTTTATTCATTTTTACTTTGTAATAATTTACCTGATGGCGACAAGCCTTCTGAAGAATTTTTAACTAAGTTTGCCATAATCGAACTATACCGAGAGTCGAAATATTATTGCAAAATAATGATCTTGAAAAAATTGAGTGTACTTCTATATATTTATATAAATATTTGTCAATAAAATATTTTTTCTACTCTTTATACGTTATATAAATATTCCTCAAAATTTTACTTTTGTACATTTATTCCGTTTATCATAAAAAATTGTGAAAGATTTCTGAGCAATCTTGTCTTTTAGATTCCTTCAGTCAGACTCTCTGTTGCGCTAAATTGTCTTACATCGTTAGTTTTTGACAAATTTTGACGCAAGGTTGAGTAATAACTAGTTGAAAAGTTAAACGTTAAACAATAAAATTAAAAAGTTACTTTTTAACTTCAACTAGTTATTTTTAAGACATATGAACTTTAACTTATTAACTTTTTTCTTAAATTAACTTACTCTGTATGCAAATCTTTTTCTAATATTAAATTCTTTTCTAAAATTAATTTATCTATATGCAAGAAAAAAAAATTAAAAGAAATAAATATATTCTCATATATGGAAAACAATATTTCTTTATTATTTTATTATTTATTTTATTATTATATTTTTATTATTTTTTTTATTATTTATTATTTTACAATATATAAATTTAATTTACAAATAAAATATTAAATTTAGTTGTAATTGTTTTGTTATTTAGAGTAACCTAATAAAAAGATGACATTTTAATTTAATGTAAATAAATTTCAAAATTAATTTCTAATTTAACTTAAGTTAATTTAATCTTAATTTAATTTTTAATTGAATTAGTTTTTTGTTCATACAATTTTTAACATAACTAAATTAATTTTATGAGCCATTAATTTAAATTTAATTTAGCTAAAGAATATTTGTTTATTTAATCCTGCTGATGATGCAATATTAATATTAATATATGCAGTAGCATATTAATAGCATAATATAAGTTTAATATAAGCGTAATATAAGCAGGAAATGCCTCTGATTTATTTATTAGGTATTTTCGAACAAATTTCACCGGCAAATTGTAGTAATATTGAAAAGTATAGCCTACGTTATATTAACGAGCGCTAACATTTTTCTGCACATTAGAAGACTCTAAGTATCTAATTTGTACATAATTATAACTTTAAACTATCTTTTATCATAAGTTTGAAAGATGTTACATTAACGTAACGCGTAAAAAGCTTCTTCAGCAAAATTAAAAGTAACGAAGTAAAGTAAAGATAAGTTCAAAGAGCTTTGCGAGAAATTTAGTGGCACTTGGAGATGATCCTCATTTTCTAAAGCAAGTTTGTTAATGTCAATTTAATTATTATTGATATTGACCTAATTTTAGATATTTATTTTTTAACTTTTCAATGTCAGTATTGAGTGGTTTATCTTGATTTAAATTTATTCAGCAATTTAGATGATTGACTAGGTGTATCTGGTGATATCAGTCGCGCATTAGTTAATTCGGTAATTATAATAATTTACTTATTTTTCGTGTAAAACCGATAATTATGAATACGTGCTAAGCCGGAAGTGATAAGTAGATGGAATGAAGGCAGCATTCCGGAAGCTCCGATTTAAAAGAAACTATGAGAGAGCGTGGAGTGAAAAGTAATAAGTGTAGATCGATAGACGCGGAACACTCATCGCGAGTAAAAAAATTATATATCAAAGAAAACTTATAGCAATGTTTAGAAATTTACATTTTCTTTACGCTCGAGAGTAAGACGTATAACGGATATAAAAAAAATCCAATGGAATCAATTGACGTGTCCATCAAGAGTCGAGTAACATGAATCACTAGATTCCATTACAACATTGTGCCGGGAAAAAGTTGTTCACATAAATCGCTTTCGAGCGCAAACATTATTTTAACAAGCTTATTTTGCGGTGCGCCCGAGTCACAGCGTGCCAATGAAATCACGAGAAAAGAGAAGCGAGAGAGAGAGAGTCACATTCCGAAAGAATTGTACTGCCGCATAAATCGCTTGCAACGATTGTGCCGTGTTTACCCCATTAAATATAATTTAAAAACCGCGATTCTCTCTTCTCCTTTCTAGGCCGGTTCATACTTTGATCGGGGAATACAAAGTGTAGCTATTTTCCCTGTGTTGACTTATGAATAATAAAACGAAAGTTGCTTTTCTTTTAGAATTACAAAGTTTTCTGGTAATTACATTTTGCTCTAGTCAAATGTTTCAAAGCTGTGACAATTACACTCAATAAAATGTTTTTTGAACATTAGAATGAAGGTAATTGTTTTCTGTAATTTTTTGAGCGCTGAATATGATTTTATTTGCCAAATTATATTATCACGACATAATTTTGAGTGTGGTCAAAAAGTTAAAAAAAAAGCGTTATTTTAGTGTATTTTGGCATATTATAATTACAATACGTGACGCATTGGAAAAGTTTTATTGCAATCAAAGTTAAATATGTTGTTAAGACTATTAGACGTTAAAAAGAACTTATTGTACCGATGAATATTTATGATTAATCTATCACAGTTTTGTGATTGATAGAGGGCATCTTGATGTAGGATCTATCAAATACTATTAAATATTCAGATTATTCACGGATTTTACCAGACCGTTAAATACTAATCTGATGTCAAAAATTAATTAATTTAATAAAATTGTGTGAAAAATGTACATGAATTATTTAAAATTTTCAAGCATTTTTTATATTGATTCTGCCATTTTGAATTTATCAATTTTGACATCAGATTAGTATTCAGATTTATAAAAGAGAATATTTTCATTTTTGGTGCTATGTTTTGTATTCTTTTTTGAGGGATTTTTTTTCAAGTTATGAGATTATCGTTTTTATATATGTACACATTTTTGTTGAATATTGTTCATTTATTAAATAACAAATATTTAAATTAATAAATAAAAATATTACATTGATTAAACAAGTAGAAAAATATGAAAAATATTCTTGTTGACAATTTTTCTGTTCGTCATGCGAGAAATATTAATTAACACATTCAAAAGGTTTTACTTGATATTTATAAATATAAAAATCGAGCTTTTTGCATAGAAAAACGCACATGTAAATCACGATCATAAATTTATTTCAAACTCATTACTATGGCAAATATAGTGAGAGAAGTAACATAGAAAGATCCTTTTTACCTACCCTGGGAATTACAATGGAGCCTTTCTCTCTCTTTCTCTCTTCTGTTTGTGTTGAATAAAATAACAAACTTTTCAATCTCGATTCTCATTAATGCTGCTCTTTCACTTTGTTGTTTTATGTCTATCGTATATAGCGGTATACACAGAGTGTACAAGAAATACTTCACCATTCTACAAAGTCTGAGTGACAATCTTTCCTTAGAGCATAATCTCACAAATTAAAACTTCATTCTGTTTGAAAGAGTAAGCTTTTTTACCAATTTGCAATTACAATTTAACTTTCTAGGACATCTTTCTATGATAATTCTGCATGCTACGGAAAGACGGATACATTTGAATAATGTCACGTATTTCCGTTTGCGATCACGAAAAGATTTTTCCTCGTATGTTTTATTCACTAGTGCGATATTCGAATACGTTTTATGGCATTTTAATTTTCTTCTGAAATATACTTTTGAAAAAAAATGATATAAAAAGAAAAGAGCAAAGGGATCTTTTTATACTTTGTGTACCTTTATTTATAGCTGTAAAGAATGAAATGCTTTGTTTTTTGTTAGGTGAAAGTTTTCCTATAATATTTGCCGTAGGTATATTGTACATTCCCGTGAACAAATTTCATGAAATAAGGAACTCAAATTTGCTCTACTACATTTAATCTGGAATCAGTTTCACAAGTACAACTACACGGGCACTAGCGATGCACGAAGCACAATAACAGCAATAACAATCGATAATTGTTGAGTACACATCGCAATAATTAACCACGCTTGCTGAATATATCGTTGCTTATCTCACAGCACAAAGCAACGATATAGCGGATAGATGTTTCGAGATAAGTCCATCGAATTTTAACTATATTTGAGAGATGCTTCACGGCTGATCGACTGATATCTTTTCACACGAGAAGGGAAGCCGATCCTGCTCAATACGAACTCGATCTTTAACGTACCGTTAGCATCAGGAAAATTTATGGCCGCAAGGAAGTTAACTCCGTGAAATGCATGCATTTAGCATTCTAATATCCGGCGTGAGAAATACTACGATAAAGGCGTTAATCGAATCTATTATGTCGCAAGAAATTCTCGTTTCCTATGTAGGTGTATTTATTTGTAGCTCGATCTCATTTATTTCTATTTATTTATAATATTCATAGCATTTTATTATGTATTGAATGTACACGCGAATTTAATTTATTTTGATTGCAAATTTATACAAATTGAAATGTATACACAGAAAAAATATTATTTATTTCGAATTCGAAAAATTCGTTTTTAGCAGATTTTATAGAAAAAAAACTACGAATATATGCAAATGGTTTTTATTTCTTTAATTCAGATCATGTTTTTTATTAATAAAGCGTAATATTTAATTTCCGAGAAATAAGGGGATGTTGCTTTAAAAGTTATTGATGACTTTCTTCTAATAAAACTAATATATTTTATTTATACAATTATTGTTTCATATATATAATATTAAATAAGAAATTATATATTCTTGTTCATATATAATTTAATCTTTAAAAAATTTGCTCTTAAATCTTAAATTGCAATAAAACATTATATTTTTATTTCAATATTATATTAGTTATTTAAAGAACATAACATGATTGTTTTGATAATAATAATATTAAAAAATTCTAATTCTTGTTTTGAAAGTTATTTTTTTAGCCAATATTTTTTCCTCTCAACTTATGAAAAGTATTATTGAATAATGAGAATATATTTTTCTTGAAAATCGTACAAAATTTCTTCATATAAGCAAATTATGTCTGTTTAATACTATGTAGTCTTATTTCATTATTTAAGTCTAGTAGGGTATTTTTAAACCCCAAAATAAGTTTGAGTTAATAAATTCTCATTTCAAAATAGGACTTGACACACTTCTTTTTTTCAAAAATAGCCTTCCTCTATTTTTCAAAATAAATACTTTTTTTGGAACGCGAATGTGGAATTTTTCTTTTAAAATTTTTTTTCTGAAAGTGTCATATCTGTAGAGTAATATGTCATAAATTTTTTCAAAATATTATAAATTAAGAAAGTTGAGTTTTTGAGTAAAAATTCATTTTTCAAATATTTTCGCAATTTTTTAAATTTGTTACAATTAAAATTGTTAACAAAACCGCTGTATTTCTATGTTCCACAATGTTTAAAATATGTTCAATTTTTTGGAAAACCTGTGAATACAACAACCGATTAAATGCGCTGGAGTCATTTTGCCCTCGATGTGATCACGAAGAGTTAGTATTTCGTAAATGAAGATATTTTTAAAACAAGAGCGTTCTTTTTTCTATATACAAATTTAATTCATCCTGATTGTAAATTTTAATTTTGGATTTTTGTAATCTTTTGATTAAAAAATTTTAAGTTATGTGTTTTGACAGAGTTTTATAATGATCCGCTAACGAAAGGTATTGTTTATATATTTGAATGGGAAAGGAAACTAAACGTATCTCTCGAATTTTCGTAATATAAATTAATTTTAACAATGTCAAAATTTGCGCGTCAAACACTTTCTCGCGGCGTCATATTACGATTCCACCTAGTTAGGAGTTTATCGAGTGCCGCTCATTAAAGCAGGGAACTCAATTTGCAAAATTCCACCCTTCGTTTGTCCTCGTTGGGCGCTGGCACTCAGCCACCAGAGAAGAGGTGGGCGTCTGCGACGCGTGGGCGATGTTCGAAATCACGAACTCCCTCGGCGTGCAAATATCAAACGCCCACACCATTGTTCGTTTTGCCATGCACCGGCGATGACGTAAAAGAGGAGTATAATGGATGTGGTAGGGCGAAGGAGAGAGAGAGAGAAAAAAGGGGGATGGTAGGCGCAACATAATCGACACAAGTAGGCACATTGGTTTTGCGGATGCGAACGGTCGCTTTTTAATGCTCGTCTGATAAGTACAAAGGCGGACATGGCGGCGAGAGATGAAAGGCGGATAGGTGTGAGAACCTGCCGCGCCACAATCCGATCGATACCGAATATTTACATGTGCAACGGAAACGCGTTATTCCGATTGCATTACGTCGCGTAGTGACATTTATCGATGCCTTCAATTAAGATAGAAACATCTCCCGGGCGATAATGCGAACGTGAGACGACATGATATACTTTTCGAGTAATCGCAAACATGTAAAATTGCATTAAATCGACACGTCGATCGTGCGAGGTGTTTCTGTATAATTAAGGCGTTCCGACAAACATCATTAAAAAGCACGATGCAAAATATCTCTTCACAAATCCCATTCCGAAATACGTGCGCGATTAAATACACGCATACGCGCACGTATGTCACTGTGTACATATTTATATATAAAATAATCTATGCATTTATAGATATAGATTTTTTGTTATAAATTAAATTAAATAATATCGGTACATGTGTATCTCGCGGTACTAGTGCACTTGTTTTCCCGATTTTTCCGGTCCGGTTCGATTACATTTATCCATCCAATAATTTACTTGAAGTATAATCTTTAAATCAAAATGTATGTAACGAGTTGCTTGATGGCTCACAAAACGAGCAATTGAGATTAATGAACACGTTTTTTACCATTTACCTCAGCGCACCGTCAATTCATTTTCACTTGCGACTATGCTCAAATAACTACGAAGTGAAGTGCTCGTCACAGAAAGGAAGAGAAAGAGACAGAATTTATAAAGTTGGTCGCATTTCCCTTCGTTTCTTCCCTAGATCAATCGGGATAACAGGATATTCATGAGCTTTGAAGAATGCACTGAAATTCCCATTGGAACTCGTTGGGAATTGCTATGTAAATTCATAACGAGGGGAACTGCATGTGATTGACATCAGCATAGAATAGTAAATCACAGTAACAGTTGCAACTCGATTATATCGTAGATATTGATAATGAATCTTTTGAACAATTGATAAATGATACGTACATATAGTGCATACTGATTATTCGCTTTGTCCAAATATTTATATTTATTTTAAAATAATTTTGAATATAATTCTATATAATCTGAGAAATTTGGACTCGATTTTTTTCTCGTTCGACGACTTTAAAATATTCTGTTTATTCTGCGCCCGACTATATACATATTTGAAATTTAAATATTATTGCATACGGGCGAACTCACCTAAATATCACAACTTTTGTGTTTAAAAATGTTTAGAGAGCTAACGAAGAGTTTGATACTCTATTTATCGATAAGCAAAAGTTGGAAAATTCATTTAAAAAATTTGAATTTTTATACATTATATTCATTTGATAGTATTCATGTTTTTGTTTCAAGTATTTGTTGACGATATCGGAGAATGTTTGTTGTATGTAACGATATTTACATGGACAATTTTTGCGCACACTGTGATTCAAAAGCTTATTCTATATTTCTTTTATGTAAATACTTGTTTAAAAATATGTAAATTCTGAATCACAGTAGCATCACGATTAATTGCTTTAAATAGTAAATAAGAAGGTATACAAAATATTACATTATAAATATTTTTAAATGTCGAATAACAATTCCGTTCCAAGTTGAATTAAATTGCCTAGAAATGATTTTTTTATTCAATTTCTTGAATTAAATATATTATGATATTTTTAATTTGCATTATTTTAATTTATTTGAATACGAAGTTAAAAGTTATTTTTCAAATAACTGAATTATACTGGATATTCAATAAATGTATTTAATTCGCATATTTTTTATATTATTAAACTAATAACATATCCAACTTTACTTTGTAGAGCTATTAATTAATGCAATCACACTTTTATATGCATTCATTAAATCGGCTTTGAGCAAACTGAACACATTAGAAAGAAACAATTAACACATGTTTGGTAAAAGAAGAAAAAGAATAATTTACTTAAAAAAAAATTTACTTTAAAAAGTAACGCCATGTCCTGGAAATATTTTAAATTGATTCTAGATAAAAGAATTTATGTTGATTAAAAATTTCGATTTTTTTTTTGTCACAAGGTCCGGTGTGCTTATCACTGGTATTCACAGTGTTTCCGATATCGCAAATCGATACCGCCTTTTGTCCCTTTACCGCATCGTTGTAACACGTCAGATTTGCCCGGGAAATTGCGCGTACGTCGCGGCTTCACACACGAATATCAAATCAGTGGCTCCACATGTCGTCCGAGTTCGCAACACGCGCACAGATCTCTGTGAATCCCCGCGCTGGGATCTCTTAGATTTTTTCCACTAAATTGCACTTGGCTCACAGCTCCGGCAGATGGTGCCGTCCGTCCGCTTGGCGATCGTTACAAACGTCCATAGGAGTCGGCGCGATGCGAAAGCGCGAATTTCAAGCATGCTCTTTCGCCGATATGCTCAGAACTCCAAGATCCGATTGATCCAGTCGCGAAATTCTGAGATGCGCGTGTAAACGCCAGGCTGATTGGGCGCAGCACAACCGATTCCCCAGCTGATGATCCCAGCAAGAATCCATCGCTTATCTCGCGCTCTTTGAATTACCATCGGACCACCGCTGTCACCCTGAAGATCATAGAAAGTGACATGTTAAAGTATTAATGCTACAAATTTTTGTTAGAAACGAGAGATAATAATGAGTTCATAGGTAATTGCAATGTTCAAAAGACATTTGGAAGTTATTTAAAAGATTCAGTCTTCTAAAGAACTTTAAAAGTATTTCTATTGTACTATAACATAACATGTGATTGATGTGATGAAATAGCAAATAGCACGTTTACTCACACGTAATTAAATTATTGAAAAATAATTTACATAACAGTAATTCCCAACAAGAAGCGTTTAATTTTAAAATATTAAAATGTTTTATTTCTGTTTCCGTTTTTTAAATATTTAAAAATGTTTTAGTTTTAAACGCTGTTTAGATTTAAAACACTGAAATGTTTAGAATTGAAATCTTTAACAGCTTTAAACATTTTAGTATTTTAAATTTAAATCTGTCGTTAGTTTAAAACTAAAACATTTTCAGAAACAGAGATAGAAGTAAAATATTTCATACATTAACCCTTTGCGGCATGGTGGGACTCCCAGAATCCTACCTTTTTTTCAGTTTTTAATTAATTTCACGAATTTCTTAACTTTAAGTACAGGTCTCTTTTTATTTTCGTAGAATTTCTATTACATAAATAAGTGTAAAAAATAGATGACCGTAAATTTTTATTTGCGTAATTTGCTGTAAACAATCAAATTTATTGCTTTTTATGGAAAAAATGTATTTTCTACTAAACTATTATTCAAATATTAATACTAACATCAATATTAAACTATTATTATCAATATTAATACGGCAATTTAGGCTCTTATTTTAAATATCTTAAAATATTTTTCAAAATTTTTTTCAGATTTTTCGCTGTTGTTTTTTTTTATTATAAATTAACTTTTGAAAAATATGAAAAAATTAGTATTTTTTACTATAAATCCAAATAAAATCTTTTATATCTTTTTTACATCTCTTATATCTCTCTTCTCTCCATGTACTGATTTTCATAATTTAAAAATAAAAAAATTTGAATTATTGAATCGCCATAGTGTGTTGGCCATTTTGAATTTTAAAATTTTGCCTCCTGATTCATAATTAGTGATCCAAGAAAGTCCTGGGTACAAAGTTTAAAAAAAAATTGCAATGATACAAAAATTCTTGACACAAAGGGTTAAACATTTCTATTTTGAGTAAATATTTAATCGCTAATCATCTTGAAAAATTTGAGAGAAACAATGATTATAAACAATGATTTTCATGATCTGTATAAAATTGCAAATAAGAAATGAGAACTCACCTCACAAGAATCGAATCCGCCGTTTCTCCAACCGGCACAAATAAATATATGCGGAATATCCTCGTTATAACCCGCGTTTCTATACATTGCTTCACATACGGTATTATTGATAACCGGTACTGCAACCTCTTGCAACACGGTTGGCAGTGGTCCCTCTGCAAAGATAGATAAAAGTATTCTTTTAAACATTTGTGCGATAAGTGACAGTAGTTTATCTCTCGCGGTTTAATAAAAATATTTCATTTAACTCTTTCAGTACGAAACAGCGCAATGAAGAAACACTGTGTAATCGGAATAAAAGTAGTAGTAGTTCTTACTGTGAGCTTGCATATGTATGTATGTGCTCACAGGCCAAAATAAATTTCTTTCTCTGAGCACGTATAATGTGCACCAACAGGTCGAAATAAACTTCTTTTCCTGAACGCATATATGCGTCAACAGTATAAAAAAATAGTTTACAATTTTAATACTGATTAATATGTATACGAGAGAACAGCTAAAGAAAAATTTAGCTACATTCAGAAGAAAAGCTATTAATTTGAGAAATTTTTTAACTTTATTTTATTTTTTCAGTTCAAATATTTTATACATTTAAGCTAAATGTATATACAGGGTGTTTATAAAATCTGCTCCTATACTTCGGAAACAATTTAAAATTATGAAATTTGCGAAATATCTATTCGATTAAATTAAGGGGCTAACTCTTTTAAAGGAGTTGGGGGGAAGAGTAGTCCCTCGAAATAATCGAACACAGATTTCGAGATTTTTTATAATTTTTATTTTTTAAAAAGGAGGTATTCGACCGTTAATGTAATAAATACAAATTGAAATAAGAACGCCTTGTACGGTCAAG
>QKQZ01029515.1:0-14338 GCA_003595255.1 Solenopsis fugax | reverse complement strand
GCCGCTGCCGGCGCGACGTGACGCGACGCGAAGCGACGCGTCTTTCCAAAAAAGCGTCCCACATAGCGAGAAATGCAGCCGGAGTGTCCGGTTACCACGACGCGATGCTCCGCCATCGAGAGACGCATTATAATGCGGTAATGTGTGTAGCAATAATAATTACAGTAATGTTGGCGAAATCTAAGGAAATGTTTACAAAAAATTTCCTGGTTTTAATGTCATTCTATCTGGGAAGAAGTTTTTCAATCATCCTTTTAATTTAAATGAATTTAATTTAATTTTCAGGTACTCTAGATTCTTGGTTTTTTTTATGTAAAATGAAACTTATGATACAAAAAACGACGAATGTTTATTTACTACACTGAGAGAAATCTTTTGATAGTATAGTGATCAAATGAATTTTATAGTTACCAAAAACTTTGTTACATTTAAGAAAAAAATAAAAAACTTTTTGTAATTTGTTGTATGAAAATAATTATTTGGTTGACTACAAATTATTTGGTCAAAACAACTATATATTTAGTAACCATCCCTATAAAATTCATTTGATCACTAATCAACCAAACTTTGGTTGATTTTACAAAACATTTCTCTCAGTGTACTGTCGCTTTTGATTTTATAAGAACGATCGTTTGCCGATCGCATTACTTTGTCCGACGAGAATCGTTACGAAATCTATTTTGCAAGTTAATTTTGAGAAGCCAATAAAATGCAGATGCAGCAATATTCTATTCTTCATGAAATATACATGCCAAATGTTCAGACTGACGAAAACAAGAGGCCATGTAGAGATTGACACTGTTTGACTTCACATACTTCTTTTTATTTGCTCCTGGGCGAGAAATGAATTAATGTGCGCTCGAATGCACCAGTAAACGAAGACGTGACATTTAATTTGCTTCGACATAAAAAAATGCATCTATCTTAAAAGTAAAAATTAATGACATTTATACTTTTCTCTGCACGTGTGGCGCCGTATATATTTCAAATAATAATTTTATTGTTTTTATTATCATGTACATGCCACGGCAATGCCTGGCAATCGATTTATGAGGTTTCAATCGAGCGAAATTGCGCGTATCGCGGTTTCTGCACGCGACTCGCGCGCGATTTCGCGGTCGCAGAGCCACGAGAGGATGACCGTCAATTTCGCGGCTATTTTCGAAACAAAGCGCTCACGATCGACAGCTGCGAGAGCGCGGAGAAGGCTCCCGCTCTATACACAGCTCGTTCGTCGCAAAGGATCGCGGCGCGCCGCTCCATTCTCATTACGCGCCCCGCGTGCGTAATGCGTGCGATGGGCGGGAACGAGTAAATGCCGTGTACCGACATGCGTGCCGCGTACCCGGCTCGACGGTGTCTGCCAACTCAATTGTTGGACAATGCTCGTTTGCGTCGGAAAGTCAACGCTTCCTGGTCGACGCGACACACGGCACGGCCGCCCGGCCGCCCGCTTGGAAATCGCGCGACGCCATTTATGTTATTAATTGTTGCGAATTAACGAACTGCGCGGCCGCTTCACCTAACGCCACGCCGAAACACCGTTAAACGCCGTTATAAATCTCAGATTTAGAATGGCGAACGCCATCGTCGAGCGTTCGTAGCCGAGGCGACGAAGCGGCGCGATATCTGATTAATGCAGCTGCATTCCTAGCGCGCAGCGCTAAGAATTGCAGCGATAAACCGCTGTAAATTATAAGAGAAGCTTCACGAAATTGTACTTATGAATTGCACCTGCTTACGAAGTTGTACAAAATTTTACAAAATTAGCACTAGCGAGTGATTTTCGAGAAAGACGACGCGTCTGTGTGTTCCGTTCTTTAGAGAAAGTAATTTTTTTTTAATACTTCTCGTTAATCTTCCCGAAGGACAAGCGAGTTTTATGACACGCAGGTAATTGAGCAAACGTTTCTGAGCCCGCGGACTTAATTCGCAAATGACTGCCAAAGTTTGTAATTTATTGGTCCATTTGTAAGAATATATCCGTAATAAAAGTTTCCACATACGAAAATATGGCTACCGAGACTTCTAACGTGATCACGTCAAATCGTTGTTTCTCAACGTAGATCCGAGAGATTCCGGATTTGCACCTGCGAACGATAAAGACTCAGGTCGTTTCGCGAATCATTTATACTTGCCAGCTAGGGATTCGTAGAGCCGTATATCAACGCCGTCTTCTTTGTCTCGAGAGAAGTCCCATCCCATTTTTACGTTCTTACTCCATTCGAATCGGCTACACCTCGTGAAACATTCTACCTAAATATTTGTACGCTCCAAAAAAATATTCGTGTATCGTGGGCGATTTTAAAATAACTATTTTCGCCAATTCTTCTTCAAAACCGTCATGTTTTCGCGAGGAACAGTTATCATAGATAGCAATTCTATATAAAATCTTGATAAAAATTGAACGTTCTGTTTTATATCAAATTAAAAACCTGAAATTCAACTAATATTACATTTCGCGATTTAATAACTAAAAATAATATTTTGTTATGCTCGAGCAACGCGTACACTGAGAGAAATGTTTGGTAAAATCAATCAGTTTGATTGAATAGTGATCAAATGAGTTTTATAGTGATAGTTACTAAATATTTAGTTGTTTTGACCAAACAATTTTTAGCTTTAACCAAATAATTATTTTCATACAACAAATTACAAAAAGTTTTGTTAAATATAACTAAGTTTTTGGTACCAGTAACTATAAAATTTATTTGATCACTATTCTACCAAACGATTTCTTTCAGTTTTACACAGAAAAAAAATTAGGAACAAATCAACAATTCATTGTTTCATGTACAAGCAAGAATATAAAATCTCCTTGGAAGAATTTATAATCTCAAAGAGACATAATCTGCTAACATAAAGAAATTTTGTTTCTTCATGTAAGCAAATTATGTCTGATCAAGATTATCAAATTCTTCCAAGAAGATTTTACATTCTTGCTTATGAAACAATGAATTGTTGATTTGATAGTCATTTTTTTGTGCAGAAAAAAAATTAGGATCAAATCAACAATTCATTGTTTCATGTATAAGCAAGAATATTATAAAATCTCCTTGGAAGTATTATATTTATAATCTCAAAGAGACATAATCTGCTAACATAAAGAAATTTTGTTTCTTTATGCAAGCAAATTATGTCTGATCAAGATTATCAAATTCTTCCAAGAAGATTTTACATTCTTGCTTATGAAACAATGAATTGTTGATTTGATAGTCATTTTTTTGTGCAGAAAAAAAATTAGGATCAAATCAACAATTCATTGTTTCATGTATAAGCAAGAATATTATAAAATCTCCTTGGAAGTATTATATTTATAATCTCAAAGAGACATAATCTGCTAACATAAAGAAATTTTGTTTCTTTATGCAAGCAAATTATGTCTGATCAAGATTATCAAATTCTTCCAAGAAGATTTTACATTCTTGCTTATGAAACAATGAATTGTTGATTTGATAGTCATTTTTTTCTGTGTACATGCCTGTAAAAGAAAGTGTAAATATCACTCTGGATACAAAACCTGCAGAAATGTGTTGCACGCGCACATATACGCCGATCGAAATAGAAATTGCGGAAGGCGACAGAATGGCGACGGATTTAATGTGAGGCCGGAAGCTGCGCGATCATGTGTCGCCGCCCGGCACCGTTTGCTGTCTCCATTTTCCATTCGCGATCGACGCAGATCGATCGGATTACAGTCCTTGACATAGAACTTCGTCATTAATCCATTTCTCACAAAGTCTTGCGTTACAAGAGATTCTTCCTTGGAGAAAATAAAAGTTTGGATTCGCGCCAGAGTGAATGCCATTTTCGTCGTGGGTAAAAATATTATTCGGCGAAATAATCGTGCGAAATTCCCCGAACAGCGAGATGAGTTCGAGCTTTAAATACGTGCCGAGACGAAAGGAAAGAAAAAAAGAAAAAAAAAAAAAGATTTCTCTTCGAAGTAACGCACGTGAGATGCGAGAAACCCTCGCTCGCGCTCGCGTTTTCGTGGGCGGAATAAATGGGAGCAGAAAAAACGACGAAAAAGGGGGTGCTGAGAGGACGGAGAGACGTGTAAGTAAGGAAAGCCGGATAAGTGTGTATACGCAAGCGGTAAAAGAGTGCATCGGCCGTTTAATTTCGGCTTTCCACGCGCCGAAAATATTCGCGCCACACTTTCCGTCGCAGCATAGCTTAACGACTAACAGGGATTCCTGCGGCGGCAGTCTGCCGGTGTCGGTTACCTAATTATAGTTGCACATAGAAATCTGTAAGGGGACACCGCACGCACATCCGCGACAGGAAGGGAGCGAGGGAAGAAAGAGAGAGAACAGACCAGGACCGCGCCTTATGCATTCGGCTTGTGCAATGAAAGCGCACATCATGCGTGAGACACGCGGAAGGCCGCGTCCGTCCGTGCGTGCGTACGTCGCGTTTCCGCGGATTTATTTTTCGGAGATGATTTAAGACCGTGACAGGGGAACAGTATTGTATAATGGCGGGGAGGGTTCTTGACAAAGGTATTCTTCAAGTGAATGTTAGTAATCTGAAAGAATTATATTTCATTTTTCTATTCGTTTGATTTTTTTTAAATTGTTTGCATAGTTGGAAAATTTATGTTACATTTAACAAATATTGCATGCTCCAAACAATCCACTCAAATCTCTGTGTTAACACAAGATGAATATGTTGGAAAGTAACATGTGTAAAAAATTAACTTAAAAATGTTATACTTCGACAGAATTTGGATACAGATTGTGAAAACATATTTCTTCAGTAAAATTAACATTTATGTTGATACGTGCATTTTATTCATTTACCTTAGAATTTAAAAATATATTATTTTTATATTATTTGTTCATTTAACTATTAATTATATTATTTTATCACTAAATGTTGAATATCAATTTAACACAAAATATTTAAATAACATATATTTTTTAAACAATAAAAAATAACAACAAAGGCCAATGAGAGTCAGCGCGGATAACAATGCGCAATAAAAGGAACCTGATACAATTAGATCAGTTTATTATCATAACAGTTCAAATTCAAACAACAAAACGAACGTTTCGACTCCCTTTCGGAGTCATCCAGCGTATTAATAATCGCAAATAAAAGAAAAGGAAAATCTGGCCGACATCAGTCCATGTATTTTTTATATACATGTATATAATCACATTATATTAAATGAACACTCGATTATGTTAAAAATTTTAACCGGTCTTAACATAATTACAAAACTTTCTACTGTGTATACTTTTTATTAAAACAATCGTAAATTGTACTGCAGCTGTTGTTGTTGCAAATATCCGAAATATTCCACTGAAAAAAAATTACTAACTTTTAATAAATATTTGTTTGTATATTTACATGAAAATATTTACTAAATGTAAATATATATTTATTTAGTAGAAGGATAACTAATTAAATTTAACTATCGATTTTCTTTTATTGAGTAAATATTTATGTATCGCAAGTAAATATTTTCTTGCAAATATACAAACAAATATTTAGTAAATTTAGTAAATTTTTTTTCAGTGTAATTAATCCATTGAAGCGTACATTCTAGATCATCTGAAGAAACCGAAAGCAGTCGAATAAGAACATGCTCAGGTAGCTCGCGGTTACTCGCTGACCTGCGTGTTTTAATTTGACACGGATATGTAAAACAGCACAGCATCATCGGGGATCGAATCACTAACGCGCGACGTTATCCCGATAAAACGCTATCGAGATGAAGGCCTATCCACGATCAATCCAGACGAAGATGCGTCTGCATTATTCATCAGTCTCTGAACGAAGCGGAGGAGTAAAATTTACATTATTGATTACAGCCGGAAAGCTATTACATCCTCGTAAGACACGGGGTCGCAGTCACCAGAAACGATGATTTCTCACACAGGCAGAACGCTGCGTTGTGTACTCTTTAAATCACATCGTTTAGATTAATCGCCGCTGTTTTCACCTAGCACCTCGCGCGATTCCCATTATACCGAGTTAGTGGATTTAAATGACGGACAACAAGACGGGCCTGCGACGTCTCGTTCGCGAATGAAGAGATTACAACTCTGGATCCTACTTATCGCACGTCAAATAAAATATGGAAATTAATTCGAACAGTTGTCGTTTTCGCACTAATTTGACAGGTCTCAAAACTTAATTAGCGCTTAAAACGTTCTCCATTCGTAGTGTATCAATTAGACATGTTCATTTCAACAGAGCACTTCGATGAAGTTTACCGAAAGTAATCGCGGACTCGCTCGTTATCTCATTAACCGCGTTCGGTATTTACACGCGGGCTCTCGGTACCGTTCGAGAATTTAATTCCGTATTATAGCAGGCGCACGCGGAGGCTCGCGGGTCTACGAACGACGGGTGCTTCTTACGTACGCGTAGAACCTCGCGTTTCCAACGGCTCCGCCACGCACGCCGTATAGTAAAATCAGTATGCTCGAAGGTATATACTTAGCGGAGCGCGCATTCTACATAATGCGGCTGCAACATTTTAAGCGGCCACGAAAAGGGACAACGGTACGCGCGCGATGCACCCTCGCGTGCGTCCATCGACTCGTGTCGATCATCGAGCGCGAAGCGCGGAGGATTCGATACGAGATTCAGCTATTTGGATCACCGACTGGCCTTAACGACGTCGAGGTCGATTTTTCTTGATGGAACTTAATTGCGTAAACAAGGCTATTTATTACGGCTCTATTTGTTACGGTAATTCGCGTTGTTGTATCCGTCGTTTCTATCTCACCGTAAAACGCACGTCGTGCAGCACCGGACTTCTATACCCAACGTAATTTGATCGCGTGATCAATTATCTTTCATTAGCGTGACGTTACACAAAGCTCTTACAATTTTTATGCGCGCGATGCACCTTAGTTATAATTAAAATGGACTAGGAACTCTCGAAACGTGTAATTCAATCTTCTTCAATGAGACCTTGAATACGGTAATTTTTCCGTCTTTAACTTTTTAAAATGGTTTAATAATACAGGGCTCCGTTTTTAGACTTTTTTTCTGTTGTTTGAATAAAATTTATCATTTCCTATGTATTTTTGCGCGCTGAACACGAATCCGGCAACCAAATTGCTCCATCGCGTCAGGTTTTTGAGAAAAGTGTGGTTAAAGGTATCAAAAACGACGTTTTTGACATATTCGTGATTTTTTTGCTAGCAAAGTCAATTTTTTTTTCTACTTCTGCTTATGCCCTCTTAAAGTGTCAACTTTTATCTTTAAAATAGATTTTTTTTCTAACGTCATACGTTTTTCTTTTACCGACTTAATCTCGGTGTAGTCACGTACGTCACGATCAACACATTTAATCATTTTTCTCAAAAATCTGACGTGATAGAGCAATTTGCTTACCAGATTCGTGTTCAGCGCAAAAATACATGGAAAATGGTAACTTTTATTCAAACAACGGAAACCGCGTCGACCAGTAAAATATTGGTCATGGCGTGACTACACACTACACAGAGATTAAGTCGGTAAAAAAAAAACGTATGGCGTTAAAAAAAATCTATTTTAAAGGTAAAAGTTGACACTTTAAGATAGCGTAAGCGGAAGTAGAAAAAAAAATTTACTTTGCTAGCAAAAAATCACGAATATGTCAAAAAATGTCGTTTTTGACACCTTTAACCATACTTTTCTCAAAAACCTGACGCGATGGAGCAATTTGCTTGCCGGATTCGTGTTCAGCGCGCAAAAATATATAGGAAATGATAAATTTTCTTCAAACAAAAAAAACCACGGAGCCCTGTGTAATTAATTCCGTCTTAGTAAATTTAACAATTAAAGCGTTGATATCGCGAGACTCTCCATCCACATTTTTTTTTCGCATTGCCTTGTCTCTTTGGATTTTTCTTGACTTCTCAAGCCCCCGTTTATTTTCACCTCACGATTCGCTCTGGCGATCTCTCGAGTTTCACTTTTCTGCGACTTGAACGAGGGTTACGATTCGACCTTACAGCACGGCAGGGTGCATATTGTGTGCACCTGTCGCTTGACCTAAGAGCGAAAAAATTCTCTCTGCTCGTTGCCTCTCCGTCTTTCTCTCTCTTTCTCTTTCTCCGCCGCTTCCATAACGCTCACTCTCGTTCGCTCGCCGCATTTGGGCAGAACATTTTCCGAGGACGAGTACGATGCGCGTCTTTGAATCGCGGTAGTGTGTCATTCTAAAAATAGAGAGAGGTTGAAACGAGAGGGAAGCTAAGACGCGAGAGAACGAGAGGTGGCAGGACGAGAGGAGAAGCAGAAGGAGGCAGAAGGAGACTAGAGGCACGTAGAGTCAGGAGAAGAGAGCGAGATGCAGGTGATGAAGAGAGAGGGAAAGCGTACCTCTACAGTCTCGGTCGTGAACCCGAGGAACGACCTCGGTGAAACGTCGGGTAAAGAGAAACGAGCAAGAGAGAGAAAGAAAAAGAGAGAAAGAGAGAGAGGGTTAGACGTTAAGAGGAGGAGGAGGAAAGGCAAGATAGAATCGCGGGAGAACGACGCGGACGGGGAGGGAGATTAAATTAAACAGCGCGAAAGAGACTCAAAAGCGATATTGCGGACACGAACGCGTGTACCAGCGGTCTTAAAAATTTCGCTCGCGATTTCGGATATCGCGCGTCGCCGTCTCGAAAATGGAGAATGAAACCGAGAAGCCCGCACGTGGCGAAGATGCGCAAGATCGCTCGCCACTTTCTAATTTTGAACCCTCCGCGCATCGCGTCAGTTTACAACGAGATCGTGCCCCTCTCTGTTTATAAACTCTTACTAGGGATGTGTACGTAGCCCTGGAATTTGTCAAATTATCGTACGGAATTGCGTCGTTTACTCCCGGAGCGGCCGAGAACGAATGTGCACGAGGATGCGTTCATTAAAGTAAAACGACGTAAATGAATTGAGAGTGCAAAGTGCTCCATATCTTTGCTATGATTGTTTTGTATTTTCATTTCGCACGATGTGTATCCCGTAGCATAGACAATCTTTTAATTATAAAGCAAGGATGCGGGAGGAAATTTTCAAATAGGCAGAGAAACTTGTGCTGTCTCCATTTAGCTTCGATAAGATCCCGACTTGACTGTTGAAACACTTAACGCTAGATGTAAAAGCAGTTATAAATAACGACTTTTCACCTATCTCAGAGTATTCTTCAACAGTTTTGGATTTCATATTTTGAAAGTGCATTCCGTCGCAGAAGCTTAAACGCGCGACGTTGCGGAATGGCTAATAATAGGGAGGGTTGGCTTGCCGGCCAACAACGCCGGTCGGCAGTCGCGACCGAGTCCTACAGGGGCATAACTTCCGTTAATATCGCGACGGACTTGGTGCTCCTGGTGCGTCTTGGTGCCCGCACATCCGCGTATGAGAATATTAAGATAGCACACATTCCGCGGCGACGCGCGACGGTTTCCGCGATTTCGTAAGCGCGACCCTCGAAAGCGCACCGCGCACGAAATGAGTAAATGTAATAACAGAGAACACGATGTTCTAGAGTATGATGCTATTATTAAAGAGAAAATTGTTGTTTAACATTTACAAAAAGATTTATGAATCACAAGTAGGGGAGAGGGGAATAAGATGACGACCTTAAGGTTTGTCGAGTTTTGCTAATTTCTGTGATAATGCAAAAATAGCAATCTATTTTTTTTTAGATTCACTAAAACTTTGTTTATCATCAGTAAAAATTAGAAGTTGTTAAATGAACTAGAATTTTTTAAAATTTAAATTCTTTTAGGATATGTCAATTTCGTCATCTTGCCCCCATATGCGGGNACTTTTAATACTGAGTAAGATGAAAAACAGTCAAATAAAGTTAAAAATGTACTCTTACGAATAAAAAAGATTTATTATAATATAATAATCTTATACTATTTTGATATTACAATATAAATAAAGAAAAACGTACATGGAGCGAAAAATACTTATATAATCTGCAAAAATAAAATTATTAAAATTGTGACATACATTATATATATTACTATTAAAATTGCGTTATATGTAATCAGAATACTGTTAAGACCAAAAAAAACTAATGCACAAATGCATTATCTTGCACATACACGACGTTCGTCATCTTACCCACAGTCGCCGTGTTTATTTGTTTATCAAATATAAATATTGTAACATGAAAATTAAAGAATATGATTACGTTATTGTATACGTTTTTAGCTATACAATATTGTGAGTTTCTAGAGAAAATAAAAATATTTGTTATAAATATGTTATTCCTTATGAACAAATACTAAAAAATTACGGATGCTTCCGAAACACATTTCTTGTTATATTATCTACTCTTATGGACAGATTGAAGTCAAACTATCACAGATTATTTATTATCATCTAAAGTCTCTAATAAATTAAGCACCGGTTCGTCATTTGTTATTAAGTTGAAAAAATTAACAATTCGTCATCTTATCCCCCTTTCCCCTATTCTTAGAAAATAAATTTAAAAAACTTGAATAAAATATAATGGATACAATGGGTAGGGTGAAGTACAATTTTGAATTCTTAATATATAGATATTCCTATTTTTTTAACACAAAATACAGTTAAACATTTATACTCTAGCGTAATTAAAAAATTAGGAATATAATGTTTAGTACCAATTAAGAGCCGAACACCAGGTCTTCGTGTGTGAATCAATATATTGTTCTTCAAAAATTTACAACAAAAATTTCAGTAAAGTGCTGTTACACTGAGGATGATCCAAACCGTAGGACCGAAACATTTGTTATGAATTTTTGAAGAACAATATATTGATTCACACACGAAGATCTAGTGTTCGGTTCTTAATTGGCACTAAACATTATACTCTTAATTTATTTCCTTGGAGCCTATCTAGTTTACTAATTGTAATTAAAAAATTTGTAATTTGAATTAGTTAATACATAAATATAAAAAAAAAACATTATTGATATCAAAGTCATGATTTATTTTATTCCAGGAAAGTGTATTCGAAAATGTACCACAATAAGTATAATTCTGAACGTAGCATTCGTATCACATGACATTTTCTATAAATAAACTGTTTTCTTTTAACGTCTACATTTGACAGAAGAGAAATTGGTAAAAAGGGAAACAATATATTGTTATTAAATGCTACTCGTAATTATAGTGTTCAAATTTAAACCTAAACATTTCATGTAATACCACGTAAGAAATGTTACTTTCAAACAAACGGAAGAGCTTTCTAAAAAAAAAAGAAGAGCCTTCTACACAACTTTTACGCAGTGAGACTAACAAGTAGATGATTGCTAACATCATACAACGAGATTAGAATTAACAAACTTGAATCTCGAAAATTTTATTTCGTTGAATTGTAACATGTTCGAAATAGTACCACTTTACTTTACTTAAATTTTCACGTATGTGATTCACTTTATTAATTTATTGTTTAGTTTTTCATGCAAGATTAATTAACGTGGACAGATACAATGGAAAAGTGTGCAAATATTTACGCTGCGATATTATATTGCTCTTTCATCGAATAATATATCTTCGTAACTGTAACAATATATATTCCTCTTCGTTCGAGGAATTAATCGCATTGAAATGTCGCGGTAACAAATTTCGTTGAGCATTATTGAGACCGGCCAGAAGTTGCTTAACAGGCACGTTGTGTATCCGTTCGACCATGATCTTGCACGACCACTTGCGCGGGCTTTATTTTGCATAACCATAAACCGGCGCTACTTCGCCGAGTAGCAGATGGTTTGCCATACGCGTACCTGAAGAGCTTTCCTTGCACGCCGATACGGTGAAAGTCAAGTGCGCGGGTCGAGAAGATTGCATTCACATGCTCACATCATATGTCGAATGGAAAATGAATTATATTCAGATGTATTATATTAAATATCGCCGCATCGCAATTATGCTGTACCGGCGATTACGACTGATTAGGAGAAAAAGATTTACAGGATACTTAAATAAAAAAAAAAACAATAATTGAGATAAAATTGTATAACACAATTAAAATCGGGATAAGGTCAACGAACGCCCTAGGCAGATTCTTATATGATTTTGTGTATAATAATAATATCAAATAATATTAAATTGATAAACAATTTAATAATACCAATAATTTTTTTGTAAGATTGGCCTTGATATTAATGTACGTATAATTTGTTTTTCACAAGAATACGGATATGTCGTGTATTTTTGTGTTTCAATAATAAGGAAAAAGTCGTTTCATCAAAATAAACGTTGTTTTTATTACATCGATTAAAACCTTAATTTATTTTATTACGTCGCTTAAAACGTTAATTTGTCACGTATCTTCTTACTTTTTCCGCTCCGCAGTAGAGCGCCCTGAAGAATTTTTATTTCGTCTCGTACTTTCTAGCTCGAAATTACATAGGGAAACCGGTTGCTCATAAGTGTTATTTATCGATCCTACATTTCGCGTTCCCGTTGCCCAGTTTCATCTCTCTGTATTAATCCGTAGTCATCTATAAATTCACGCTCTTCTCGTACGTGCGAGAAAGGGAAGAGAGACTGAGAGAGAGAGAGAGAGAGAGAGAGAGAGAGAGAGAGAGAGAAAGAGAAAGCTTATTTTCTTATTATTCTAATAAACTTCTTATAAAGATATTAAGATATCAAAATATGAGAGAAATTAGTAGGTTTATCTCGCATTAACGTTTTTTAAGAGGTGTCCCTGATTTGCAGTTTAGTGCCGCTTAAGTCCATTAGAAAAGCGTTTTAAATTACACGTTTCTAATCGATCTTCAATCGCCTTGATGATCTAAAACGATCGTAACTCTTTCCAGGTGTCCACGGTGTGATCGCACGAGGAACCACGATGGCGGAGGTGGCGACCAAGAAATCGATCAATGTAGTAAGTAGCAAGAAGAACGAAGTGTGCGGTGTTCAGTCTAACAACGGTTTGATTGATTTGGATGGTCTAACCGCGAGTAACACCCAACTAATCTCATTGTGCGACGATGACGATGATCTCGTACTCACAAACAATACGCGTAATGAGCTCGAGACCGACGACAAGAGTCTGCAGGAGTTGATAGAGAGCGAACTGGCGCTGAGGATCTGCTCGAGCGAGAACGATGATGAGACAGTCGAGGAAACCGAGAACGTCGTCGCCCAACCGGAAGCGATCAAGAGGATCGTCCTGGATCGCCGGCAGGATCCCGTCGATATTAACGCGGAATTCATAGCGGCCGAGAGTGAGCACTATTCTCTGATCGAGGAACCATACGGCCATCGGAACGGTCACGTGTCTCCGCACGTCGACGTGAAGCCGGAACCGGTGCACTTCCACGACGAGGAAGAGGATCAAGTGTTCGTCGGGCAGCCGGAAGCCGGCGTCGCGCCGGTAATCATTCAGAAAACGAACGAAGGCGATCAGGAGTTGAGCCGCGATGAAGCAACTGGTAGCAACGTTAGCAACGACAGCGAGGAATGTCAGGCGGTCATCAAGGAGGCTGTGCCTCCCACGGATGATCCAGAGAATGTCACGAACGATCTCGTAGACGGATCGAGCTCTCAGTCTTTCTCCAGTTGTCCTGTGGATAAACACCAGCGGGAAGAAGAACTGATACAGAAGATGACCATGCCAGACGACGCGGATCTCCTTCGCAACGACATCGAGGAAAGGAAGAACGTGGACGTCGACATTCCGGACACGTGGACTGAGCAGGCGCCACTTTCAGATGGTCAGCAGGCCGGTCAGTTCTCCGACAACTTCGACGAGACGCTCTATCCGCAGGATCGAATCCTTGAGGAGCAGAAATCCCCTTCGACGAATGAAGAGTCTTCCACGAACGAACATATCGATACGCTTAATGATTCCTACAATCGTATTGAAGAGGAGGAGGAGGAGGAGGGGGAGGAGGAGATTCCGGCATCGCTGATCCGCCGGGATAAATCGTCACCCTCCGAAACGAGCGAACAGGCCGATTCGAAACTCGAAGATTCTCACTTCTCCGACGATGGCGTCGTCAGCCAGTCCGAGATATCCGCGGAGATGGCCAGCACGCAAGAGTTCCTCGACATAGAACGCCGCGTGCTGAACGAAGAGGCCGAACAGCAGGAGGCACCGCGGATCGTGGTATCGTCGGAGATCGCCCAGTCGCAGACAACGCCGGGATCGGTCCTGGAGAACGAATCGCCGGAGTGTCCCGTCGCGGAGGACACGCAGAACCCGGCGGACGAGTCCTCGAGCGAATTCTCGGCGTCGGACTCGACTTTCATCGAGAAGACCGAGGTCGTGGTGTCGGACACGAGCGTGACGATCTTCTCGGAGACGAGGCAGCTCGTCGCCGAGCAGATCGGGAACCTCGACTCGTGGACCACGGTCGAGGAGGCCACGAAATCGGCGGACGTGAGCTCGGTCGACGCCGAG
>QKQZ01029503.1:0-27079 GCA_003595255.1 Solenopsis fugax | reverse complement strand
TTCATAGTCCGTTCTTATATTTAAGATCGTCTTAAGTACCATCTTAAGATGCCATCAACCAATTAGAGAGCTGTATCAGCATTTTAAGACATTACTTAAGATGATCTTGAAATAAAAATCGACTATGAATACCGGCCATAATATTTTATATTTGTCACATATTTTATGCTTTTTTCCCCATATTGTTTTTCCCATTTTTCATTGCAATTTTTCCATCAAATTTTTATAGACATTGAAACAAAAAAAAAAGAAATTATATTTAGTATGTTATAATTTGTGCAAATTATTTGTAAATTATTTTGTCTTTCCATTTTTCCTGTTATATTTCAATGACATTCTGTGTGCGTTGTAATAAATGTAATGGTCATTTAAGAGGATGCTATACTGACGGGAATTACCGACACATTAATTTTCGAATTGGCTCTACAGATCACAAAATCCTTTTGCAGAATAAAAATACGCACCAAAACAAAGTCCGGGCTGGTAAATTTTACGAGAAAATCGAACAAAAAGTTAAAAATTCATTTATTTTCGGCTCGTAGATCTGTCAACCGAGATTAACTTTTGTCATTTACTGACATTCTGTAGCTCGTATGTATGAAATGAAACCAGCCCGGACTTCAGAAAACTAACGAACAACACTGACTGTGTGTCATTCCAATCAAAAGCCTAACAAAAAAGTTTAATCCCTGAACAACTGTACGTGTACAAATTTCGCTTAGCGCATGTAAACGATGACAAGCAGAGCAGTGACTGTGTGCAAAAGTAATTGATAGGTCTTTTCGCAGATGGCACTACAATCGAAAAACAAAGACAGATCTATGCATTGGACAAAGAGCGTTAGCTTGGTTTTAGCATTCCCCCTTTCCCTTCTGCAGACAAAATAATCTGCAGTATCGACGTTGAGGAAGTTCAGCTTTAGGTATAGCATCCTTTTAAGTCATGCTTTATTTGTCTCCATAAAATTTTATCTACCAATTTGCACCACTCAATAATAAAATATTTTATATTTATTAAATATTTTATGCTTTTTTTCTTGTTGTTTTTCTCATTTTTCATTGCAATTTTTCCATCAAATTTTTGTAGACACTGAAACAAAAAAAAATTATATTTAGTATATGCTATAATAATTTGTGCAAATTATTTGTAAATTATGTCTTACCATTTTTCCTGTTATATTTCAATGACATTCTATGTGCGTTGTAATAAATATAATTGTCATTTAAGTCGTGTTTTATTTGTCCCGTGAAATTTTATTTACCAATTTGCACCACTCAATAATAAAATGACGTGCAAAAGTATTAAGCACAACATCGTGTACGTCATTACAATGAAAATATGCTGTAGACAATACTTCGTGACTTATTATTTTTACAAGATTCTGTTGGACTTTTGTTTCATGACTGAAATCAGAAAATTTCTTTTCGGCAATTTCCACAGCAGACTCTAGCAATTGTGTTGTTTTCTTATCTTCCAATATTGTAAACAAAAACATGCCTATGATAGAAAGATATGCTCTTGCGCATCGTAATACCGGCCAGCCAATGAAAAGTTGTATCGGTTGTATTATACTAGAAAGACAAGGGTATGCTCACCGCGTGGTCACCCACTGCGCAGTCAAAGTGTGACGTCACACTCAGAGCCAATCAGACCAAACGGTTCGACTACGGAAAATGGCAGCCCCTGATGCTTGATGTTATCCATGAAGTAGGATAAGGAAACCGAACTTTATGCTCAGAGAGTAGCAAAAGTGGACCCGAATTCCGTCGTAAAAACAAGTATTTCTATTCTCTTCTATGAACATAAAGAACCAATAGAAATACATAATCAATAGAAATGGTAGAATTAACGTTTCATGCGACGCGAGTGACCAAATACCGAACTCATTTTTACGACGGAATTCGGGTACACTTTTTCACCCAAAGTTCCGTCTCCTTATCCTACTTCATGATGTTATCCGAAGAAACATGAGGTTAAGTTTTTTTCTCTTTTCCGAATAAATATTACAATGTCTTGTTCTATTAAAGGTTGTGAGAATTATTATCGAAAAACAAAATTGCAATTTATCTTTCAAGACAAATTTATCTTTCAGAAACTTGCGGATAAAATTGAAATTGCGTTGAAACCTATCGAACTGCCAAGAGAGGTTTTATTATATCTTGTTAGGACAAGAACTTACATTAGAGTACGAATACTTAATCGAAACATTATTGTAAAATATAGATCTAAGAATAAGAAAAAAAGTTAAAAAAATTTACAAATAATAAATAATAAATACTTTCTGTAGCATCTTTATATATGTTGTTATTATTGTTGTCATTGAACTATCCTTGCAAAGTGGCATGAGAGAGGAAACTGTCAAACTTATTTAATCGAGATCAGCTAGCCTATTATTCTGTAATCTTATAGCGTTTTTCTTTGGGAAAACTAGTGCGCACTGAATGCACTCTCGCCGCAGGCAATTGGGCATTTCGGTTCGCACCATCTTCGCGCGAACCGAAAGGCCCAATTGCCTGCGGCGAGAGTGCACTCAGTGCGCACTAATTTTTCCAAAGAAAAACGCTATTAACGATGTCATTATAGTATCATTGAACAACTATTACATAATACAAAAAACCTGCGTAAGGATATCATAATGACATTGTTAAAGTTACAGAATAGGCCAACTGAGAAATATAATATTTTTTAGACGAAAAGATTAACATTTTTATACATGTTTTATATAAAACTTTTCTATCTTTGTTACGTTTAAGATGTTAATTTATATTATATTTCGTTAGTTCGGATATTTCTTAATTCATAAAATATTACTTTAAAACATGTTTTTCTCTGCAAACTTGAAATCAAATTAATATATTGGACAAGAATGCCACTAACATAGGATGTTTGGAAACAGCAGTTTTAAATTCACCGCTTACCTCTGACGTCACACTTTGACAATTTTGATTGGTAACGCGTGAGCATACCCTTGTCTTTCTACTATGATCATAGGTTGTTCACTGATCAGGCTTCCAACTCTCTGGTTTTTTTACCACTAGTAATACTGTTATAAGTGCTATAGCGGCAGTGGCGACACTGAAAATCTCATAAAAACTCGTACCTCGTACTCAACCATACTCATACTCTACACTGCTCAACACTCGTCAACGATTGTTACAAAATGGCAGGCGATAAGATTATTGACTGCACGCAGAACGGTAACAGCGAGAAAATAAATGAAAATGGTGACTTGAATCTCAGTCTGAACCTGGAAGACGATTTCGTCGAATCGATCGAATATGTTCCCTGTCCTGAATTTCAATTCTCGGTAAGCTGTCTCTCTCTCAATCTTGCGCGCGCGCGTCCTCCATCTCTTTCCTCTTTCTGTCTTTTTCAATTGTATCGAGGTATTTTGCTAATTTTTCGCAGCAATGCGTGGTTTTTACCTACACGATCCAATGAATAATCGTGTACGATCGTGTAATAAAAAATATTAATATCGATGTATTTATATCTATACCTAATCGGAAATTATTTTCTTATGTGAGTAATGCCTATTTCCACCAATGCAGATTAATCTTAGTTTAACTTATTCTTTATCTGTCTTTAATTCTATGGATTGAAAAAAAATAAAGAGTAAGTTAAATTGAGATCAAAGTTAATCTACATTGATGGAAATGGACATAACTATTGATTTAATTGTACGTGTTTAACTGTTATGGCAATCATTCTTTGTAACTTCTGTTATAACTCAATTATGAGTGTATATATATATATATATATATATGTGTGTGTGTGTGTGTGTGTGTGTGTCAATGATTGACTAAATTTAAACTTTTGTTTCATTTCAAATTTCTTTCATTATCTGTCTCAATAAAATTTCATGTATATAAATGTAGGTTTTTAATTTGCAGACAATGGCATGTTACATTTGTAATGGATATTATGGGCCATGTTTTGAGGAACCAGTTTGCGCAACATGTCATGCATTTCTATTTCCAAATGATGTTGATCTGCTCCAGGTGCCAATTTTCAGCGAGGTATAATAAATATAATCTTATTTTATGTAATCTTATTTTATCTAATACACATATAATTATATCAATACATCAATAGACTATTAGCAAGTAATATTTTTAATAAGAAGTTAAATTGGTATATGAAAAACAAAAGGGAGAAAAAATGCTATTTTTTTAAAAATTAGTATTGATATTTATAATATTTCTATATAAATTTTTAAATATAGTTTTATTGTGCTGATATGAATTACTCAACTTGAAACACAATCATAAACATATGTATGAAGTTGACACTGCTATGATACAAAATTGTATTTCTGTTAAGAGTTCTGGGTTATACATACGAAAAAGGAAGAGTTTTTGATAGTTCTGATGATTTTTACAAATAATTCTGTCTATTATAACAAAGAAAATAAAGTTCGAAAAGTAGAGATGCTAACTTCACATTCAACATTAGTATCTAATAGTTCTGAATGGTCCACTTGTCTTTTGACGAATATTAGAATTTCTGATAAAACAAACTTATTACCGTTTTTACCATGCGACAGTTTATTCCTTTGTCTGGTGACTCTTCTGTATCTTGATCCCATGTAATTATCACAAGAAAATTTATTCCTTTGTCTAATATACTAATTTAAAATTGATCATACATTTTGACTGCTCATGTACATATCTCAGGAATTTACTCTGGGTTCAAGTATTGTTAGATGGATTCCGCAAACACGTAACGTTTGTAATGTAAACAGATGTAATTATACTTCTTTTTATTTTGAGACTTTGATTATCGTTATCGTACTACACATTTTGTATTACTGAAGATAACCTAATATAGGGCCAAGACGTCTGAAATTGTAATTTAGCAAATTATCATATGTAATTTTTAAATCTCTTTGTGTACTCTGTATTTTATTAATATATAATAGCAACTACTTAGCTTAGCTCATTATGTTGTTTTTTTTTGTATTTAAAAATTTTTAAATTAGTGAGCCTTTTCATTGTCGTTTAAAAACTTTTTTATTTTTTTCAAAAAAATAAAAATTTTTTGTATTACCAAGTGTCTTGGTAATCAAACTAATTAAGACACCCATACTGAATGCAAAGAGATCCAAGTTCAAAGTCCCTAATTGAGATAATATTTTTCTCGTGCATGTTTCTCTTACAAACAGAAAACGGATGATGAAGATTCGGGAAATGACGAACCGACGGATCTATATTATAATCATGAAAGAAGAACTAGTCAGCAGCAGCAAAATTCTCCACAGAGCGTCAACCGCAGTATCCCGAACGCACAGCAGAATTCGCTCAATCATAACGCGAATGTTTCGCGCAGGTGTTATGCTCAGTATCAAAACGCGGTGCCCCAATGCAATTATCACGTACTCCAGAGCAATTCAAACAGCAATTCTGTCGACAAATGTGTGGCGTTTGCGCGAAATGTGCCAGCGCCGCGCGATGTGAGTCTTGATTTGCAGAGTATGGCTTGTTGGACGAGAGCTGACGACTGCCATCAGAACTGCATCAGCAGGAACGATCGAAATACGCAACAAGATAGGACGGAGGCAAATCCGCGGAGTACGCCAGATATGTTTGCGCTAGATCACAACGGTCAGAATGACGAACTCGGACACAATACCGTGCGGTATCATTGGAACTACCGAGTATGTGAGGACGCGGGCGAGCCGTCACGGCCGTACAATCTGTCGGAGCGACTGGAAATACTATCGAATCACAAGCACATTGAGCATGAACCCATTAATGAGCCAGGTTTGGTGGAGAGATTGCCGCCCGAGGTGCTGCTTGCCATCTTCTCGCATCTTGACGACATCAGCCTGTGGTCGGCAGCGAACGTTTGTCGACGATGGTGCGGTCTGCTGTCGACACATGTCACGCAGCTACAGTGGAAGCAACACGTGAAATTACGCTGGCCCCTGTACAAGCCTATCGGCTGTGTCCAAAATTGGTACAAGGTATACGACTATCTAGCCTCTTCGGCACCATGCCGGACTTGCTTGGCGCAGACTTCTCTGCGCTCGAGACCACCCAGGATGGAGGAGAATTCCTGGCGAAGAAACAGGCTACGCAGCGAACTGAAAAGCTTGAGAATTGATCCACCAGAAGGCATCGAAGCGATGCCTCTCGATCATATGTGCTGCCATTGGCAAGCCACCATTACGGGACCAGTGGGAAGTCCGTACGAGGGAGGATTGTTTTATCTATATCTACAGGTACCATTCAGGTACGTATTAAATGATACTTGCTACACACATTACAGGATTCTATTTTTTTCATAATAAAATCTTTGAAAAAGTTTGATAAAATTCCATAAAATATTTCAAAAATTAAGTTTCAATAAATTGTAATATAGAAATTAGAATTTTATTTTCATATTACATTTTCAGACACTTTTACTTTTCATAGAACTCAAAACTCTGATATTCATGGGCACAAGAAAATGCAACAATTTTTGGTTTGCATTACATTAATATTTTATGTAATGTATATATATTTCTTACAGTTATCCTATGTGCCCACCCGTAGTGAGATTTCTAACGAAAATACTTCACCCGAATGTGTCGAGACATGGGGACGTTGGCATAGACTCGATACATCATAATTGGTCGTTAGCTCTCACAATATCAAAAGTTCTTATCAGTGTACAAAGTCTGCTTACGGATCCGTACTGCCAGGTAAGTGTACCATTTTCGAATCAGTTTACTCAATAAAAATTCAAATATTTAATTACATACATTTATTTCAATTTATATTTATAATAAAAATTTGTAATTTATATAAAAATCTCTCTGTAAATTGATGTTATATAGGGCTCGGAAACAGATGAAAGACATTTTTAGAAATAATTCTAGATGATATAAGAAAACAAAAATCAAAAATAATATAATTATGATTAAAACTTTATTTTTTAATTGTAAATATTTAAATATTTACATATTTTAAGCACTTTTTATGTGAATATTTCAATATTCAGAATTACAAAAGAGACTAACAATATATGAACGTAAAATAGATTTCTAAGATTTAAACGATTAAAAGTAATGAAATTGGCAAACGGGTTGGCGTAATTGATGCGCAATTTTTTCAGACAAATCCTTTAATATATCGTTTAATATATTCTTTAATATAATCATGAAATATACATGAAATATACAGACATTTCGGCTCTCGTTTTCGCTATCTTCGGTAACTCCAGTGGGTTGTCAATTATGATTGAAACAGCGATCCATGATCGATCAGATTTAGAATCTTATAAATAAGATGACTCACATAGTTCCATAATTGGATGGAATCAACAAACCACAAAATCCTCCACGAAGTCGCATCTTTCAAGTCGCATTCATGTCGATTTAACTAACTACTAGACAAAGATGCCTATTTATACTATAGACTATATTATTTTACATAATTTTGTACATACATATTGCAATGCGACTATGTTGAGGCTTTAGGCACTTTTTACGTGAATATTTAAATATTCAGAATTACAAAATCAAAAATAACAAAAATTTAATGGAAGCTTTGTTTTTTAATTATAACGTCTAAATATTTACATGCTTTAGACATTTTTTACATAAATATTTAAACATTTTTAATTAAACAAACAGCTTTAATCACAATTTTATTATTTAGAATCAGTCCTCTTTTAAATTTTCTCCCACCTGTTGTCAAACACCCTATTTTAACGTATATACTTATCAACATTATTAATATGTTTGCATTATTGCTGATATGTATGATTCTTGTGGACAGGTATGTATGGAACCAGAACTTGGAGAAATGTATCTGAACGATCGTGAGAAATTCGAAGAAGTGGCAAGGGCGTGGACGTGGAGGTACGCGATGCACGATGTCGTAACGCCATTTTAGTGCACAAGAAATGTATAAATCACAATTAATCCGTGTAATTACACCTAGATATTAATTAGAACATAAATATTCTATAAACTATTTAATATAAATTGATAATGAGATTTGTGATATATTGTGCTAAAAAAAGAACGAAATCTATCAAGGACGACTGTATATATTTATAAGAATTATTTGTTAATCATATGTACTAGCAAAATCACAATTGAACCTTTTTTACCTAAAAGTTCATTATAAAATGTATTAATATTCTTAATGTTGTTACTTCAATCGCGTTACGTTCCTCATAAAGTAATTTAAAATATAATTTATTATATTTTAAGATAACATTATTGCCTTTTGTAATTCGCGGGAAGATAAAGAAGTCACAAGAATACCAACCGTAATCAGGTTTGCTTTGAGGGTGGTACGAGGTACGAGTTGAGTGCCAGTGTTTTCGCGTGATTTCTAACCTAAAAAGTCATACGCTCTACCGTACCGCGGGGTACAGGTGCATTGGTCACGGTTCGACGGCTGTTGGAGTACAAAACGATGCACAGTTTCTAAAGAAGAAACCGGTATTCGGAAAAAGAAAGAAGACTGTGCGAACGCCTGCCATATATTTCGAGCTTTTCGGCTCTGCTTCAGCGCGACACGGCGCGCTCGCGGGCGGCCGCGGACGCAGGTGACAGATATGATTTGTACGACGGCATAAGATGATACTGAGGAACCTGCCGCTCGCGCAATGGATTCTGATCTTGATCCTCGTCGTCGTGATAGTCTATCTGCGATTGCGACTGAACAACCTAGAGGAGAGCTACAGATCGCTCCGTACGTGTCTATAGACGTAACCTTGAATGTGGTCTTTAGTGTTCTTAATTCGAAAAAATTCTCAGAGATTTTGAGGAAAAAACGGGTTTTTTTCAGTTTTTTCCTTGCTGTATTTTTTCAGGTTTCTTTCTTTTAAGATAATGTTACCTTTACCATCTTCTACGTCAATGACTTTAAGATTTCTTTCATATTAAGGAGATCTTGTAAGTAATTCATCAATACAATCTGCATTATCACAGTCGTTCCGTATTTTTCCGAAAATCTAAGAACACTAATACTTTTCGAAGCAACAGGTTTAAAATATGTTAAATAAACATTAAACCTCAGTTTTCTTATGGTATTTATATGACATCAGAGACAAGAAATGACATGCAATAAATTATTTGCTATGTGTAACTTTATTTTTTTAGTTTTCCCTTAAAATGCTTAAAAGTATAATAATTTCTTAATTCTAAAACCTCCTGTGTAAAATATGTGGCAAACCAAGACATTGGTTGCATTCAGTAGAAAAAGTAACTTTGCAACTGTTGTAAAATTCTTTAATATTGGTTTATATATATTCAGATCCAAGGAACTAAGGACAAAAACCAATCATATTAATGAATCTTACAATAGTTGCAAAACTACTTTTTTTACTGAACCATTGTCTGATAATGTCTGATATTACATATAGGGTTGCCAGATTTTGACTAATGTCTCACTGGAATATTGATGGTTGTCTTGCTGGAGATCAATTATCACTATTACATTTCTCAGCTGTCAAAATCATAGATTTTTGATAGCTGAAAAATGTATCATTATTTTAAGAATTATTTTGCACTTTTATGTGCGAAAAATAGAAAAAACTGGATTATTTTTATCCATTTTATTTTTCTAGAAAATTAAGAACACTATATTTAGAGAAAAATTCATAGTGATAACAACTATAAAAGTGACAACTATATCTACAAGTTTTACATGTAGAATTAATATACATAGTTCAATAAACTATTATATAGTTATTGCAACTTAAAGTAGTTTGTATCACGGCAAAAATATTTGTGCAACTATTAGTATATAATGAAATAACATCTCAATTATAATTATAGACTTTACTACAAATATAGACTTAGACTTTACTATAAATAAGCTATGATAATTACATACTTCCAGTTTACAAACAAGCAATTAAGTACATGAATGGAATAACTATGATAGCAATGAAGCAATTGTTCAGAGTCCTAAGCGCTAAGAATGAGAATAAGGGATCTCAAGTTTGAATCTCAAGCAGTTCAATTTTTCTATCATTTACATTTGTATTATTTTTCTATAATTTATCCAACAACATTTTACTACAAATAGTTAATATTATTAATATTTTCTTAGTTCATATAGCTTATTGTTTTTATTACAACTTCACAATTTATAGTTGAGGTGCTATTTGTTCATTCACAAATTTATAGTTGCTGATACAATTTTTTTTCTAAGTGTAGCAAGCAGCTCCTATTTATTTTTTGAATGAAATAAGAATAACATGATTTCCTTTCCAGATGATGCCGTCGTACAGGCGCGAATTGATGCTAGGAATGATAATGGGCGCATTGAGGCGCGAGGAGGTAGCGAGGATGATCTGGAGGATGTTGTGATGATATACAACAGAGTGCCGAAGACAGCGTCCACCAGCTTCATGGGATTAGTTTACGATTTGTGCAAGCAAAACAAGTATCATGTGCTGCACATAAATGTGACCAATAACATGCACACCCTTACTTTTGCCAACCAGGTGCATCATGCATTAAGGAGGATTCACATACTGCTTAACTGTACACCTAGAAAAATATCAATTATACTGTTAAGAAAAATTATTATCCAATGTACTTTCCTTTTTTTAATTAATAGTTAATTTTAACAAAGAATATTTTCTTGATAATAATCTTAAAATACACTCATCATGTGTACTCAAAAAAAGAATTCATATTCTTTCAAAGAACATTATAAAATTTTATCGAAAATAATCTTGAAGAATCCGATTTTTTATCAGAAATATATTTTAAGTAAATCAAAATATATTTTGAATAAATTTGATGTTTGTAGCGAACTTACAATAGATTTGCTGATATAAGAATTTACTAAAATACTAACTTACTGAAATAACAAAATAATTTATTATCAGTACGTATTTTCCTACGTATAGTCTGTGATTTTTCACATTAGAATTTTGTTTTTCTCATTAAAATACACGATAATGTTTTACATAGTTGAGATAAATACAAAAGTGCTGATAATAAATTTGAATTTACTTCTACTTTCTCTTGCTGTATTCTCTTTTTTCTTTCAGTCAAAACTTGGATATGTACATCTTATAATAAATTTTATTACTAATGCAAAGTTATTTTATGCACAGGTTCAATTTGCAAACAACATATCAAACTGGAACAGTATAAAACCAGCATTTTACCATGGACACATGGCGTTTTTAAATTTTGGAAAGTAGGTACATCGAGATTTTCACTTTTCCACAAGATAAAATAAATATTTGTTTTATTTATACTTTTATTTTCCAGATTTGGTACTAAGCGTATGCCTTTGTATATAAATTTACTGAGAAAACCTTTAGACAGATTTATATCATATTATTACTTCTTAAGATATGGGGATAATTTTAGACCTCATGTTATAAGGAAGAAACATGGAGATACAAAGGTTTGTACATATCCGAAGATGTGTCAAAAATTTTAACACACTTGAAATTTTGTTACAAAAAATTAGATATAAAGTCTAAAACTTTTTTTAATTTTTGGGAATCAAAAACACAATGTAACATTTTTTTCGTCTTTCTTTTATTCATAAACTATTTAAAAAATAAAAATTTTAAATTAAAAATGATATTTTAGAAATAAATTTTTACACAAGTTTTCATTCATTGTGAAAAATCATCGCTCTAGTTTAAAAAAAATTCATTTTAAAGCTTGAAAATGTATTTTAAAAAACAACTTTTTATTAATTTTTGTCTGATAATATTCCATCAAGTATTTCAAAATAAAAAATGTTTTAAAAATACCAATTTTTAATTTTATGTAATTTAGAAACAAAATATTTAATTTAATCAAATTTTTTGTCCAGACATTTGACGAATGTATAAATATTGGTCAACCTGACTGTGATCCTAATAACATGTGGCTGCAGATTCCATTTCTATGTGGTCACGACCCAGCTTGTTGGTAAGTTTTCTTCTTACAGCACAGTTTCAGTAAAGTATTTTAAAGAAATTTTTTACTTAGTACTTATTAAATTTTTTTCTTAAATTTTATTAATTTTGTGTGTGTGTGTGTGTGTGTGTACGCGCATGTGCGTGCGTGCGTGGGTGTGACAAAATAAGTCGAAACGTACAATTAATTAATAATTAATAGGAAATAAATTTATCGTTAAAAATTGCACCTTAATTTACTGATTTTTTTGACCTTTTAACTTGATTACTTAGAAAAAACTATATAAAGAAAACTATACCATCAAAGAATTTGAAAAAATTTAGGAAAATCTGTACATTAATTGTAAACTTATTCTCAAAATTTGATAAAGCTCTTATATGAAAAGTCTAGAGAACCTTAATTAGACATTAAGATATGCAATTATTATCAGTGTGCTTATCACTGTAAATTTTTATAGGGAAATTGGTAACAGCTGGGCATTAGAGGAAGCCAAACGAAATCTACAGAGGTATTACTTCTTGGTTGGAGTGACGGAAGAGCTGAACGAATTCGTAGAAGTATTGGAGAATGTACTACCACGATTTTTCAAAGGGGCATACAACTTCTTCTTACATAGTTAGTGTCCATGGAAACAAATATTTATCAAGAGATTATTTTTATTACATTATCAATTTTTTTTATTACATTATCACAGTTAAAATATCAGAAGACATCATTGCTTTCTTTTGATTTTAGATAACAAGTCACATTTACGACAAACTACACAGAAACTCAATCCATTGCCTGAAACGGTAGACAAGATTCAGCAATCGGTCGTGTGGAAGATGGAAAATAATTTCTATAATTTCGCTTTAGAACATTTTCACGCTGTGAAAAGGCGACTCATAAATGCTTCCCCTCAAGATGCAAATCAACGTTTTATGTATGAAAAGATACGGCCAAAGTAAACTACTTTTTTTACATAAAACCTTGCTCAAAAATGCAACAGTGCAATTCGTGCACGACTGCAAAATGTGTATTTATTGTAATTATGAGCAAAATACTTTTTTTATAAAAATGAATTTATAGTTATTTATTTTCTTTCTACTTATAAGATGTGAACGTTTTCTTTTCGAATTCCTTACAAAATTGTCTATATCTAAAATGAAACAAAAATAATTTATAAATTAAATGATTCAATATAAAATAATTTAAGAAAATAAAAATTAAATAAGAAGCCTAGCTAAAGACATACAATAATCAGAGATTTGATTTGTAAATTGCACATTACTGACCGATTCACTGACTTTTTGGTCTAAGAGCAAACATATAAACTGGATATAAACCGCGTGGGAATTTAGTCTGCTGTTGTTCTTTAATACAAATAAGATTAGCCTTTTCAAATAAAGATCGCAAGCTCTTCATTGGTCTCGTCACAGAAGAGTCTTCCTTGTCAATTTCCATGTTATTTGAGGTTGTGATATTTTCTTTTACCACAAGCACACCATTGTCTTTCAGACCCAATCTGCAAAACGAAATTGCAAAGTGAAAAATGGTACGCCGTGCTTCCTCAACGATAGAATGAAAATAAAACTCACGAGCACTTTCTGAAAAATTCTATTAAATCGTCATCCTTTAAATGTCCTAATACCCACTGACACCATATAAGATCGTACTTGTTTGCCGTAGGACAAAAGTTTTGTAATCCTTAAAAAACGAGCATATTTATACGTCTGTTATAACCAATCTCATAAGGAAATATCACGAGATGTGTTCAAGCTTTGGAAAAGTGTTTGCAAATTAGAAAGTGTATTAGTATAAAAACAAAATTACTATAAACGAAAAAAGCATTTATGAGAAAATCACTACTGTGGTATTAAAAATAATGTCGAGTAAAGTATTCTTTAATATCATCAATTGTTTTACAGTTTTATAACTCGATAACTGTTTTGATTAATAGCAAGATTTCATCTTGTATGTTCATTCATTATCTTAAATACGTTTTGTAATTTGCAATCAAAACATTTTCTTAATCGTGAGTTATTTCTTTCTGAATTTAAAAAATTAAAAATTTGTTCAAAAATTTTTTATATCATTTCGTAACTAAGAATGCCCACAAAAATTAAATTTTTTTAATTCAGAAAGAAACAATTCCACAATAGTTCACAGTAATTTAGAAATTTTTTAATTGCAAATTAAAAAGTGCGTTTAAAAATAAAAAATGACATTCAAAATATATACTTTCAGCACCACAGTAGATTTTCTTGCAAACGTCTTTCTTTCAGAATACAATTTTTTGTTTTTATTTTAAAACTACGTTATTTAATTTGCAATTAAAAACTCCAAAGCTCAAAGACATTTCAGGATGTTTGTTTATCAATTTTGTGATTAAACATTTTACCAATAGGATAATATTGGCCGATTCTGGACGTGCAGTTTTCCAGAGCAATTTTGGCTACTTCGAGAAATTTCGGGTTCTGTTCAACGAGGTCTATATGTTTAAAAAATCTTAGTAATAAATTCTTCGTAATTCTACCGATACCAGCACCACAATCTAGGGCGAATGCCTTGGAAGGTGGATTTTTTAACTAAAACAGAACAGTTTTTCTCATTTTTTTCTACATGTAAATTTGTAATTTACTGCTACTGTTAACCCTTAAACTGTATTGTCGGTCTTACAGACCACTACTGAAACTTTACTTGTCAACAACCGTTTCTGAAATATAGCAGGTAAAGTTCTACACACTTTAGAGTATTTTGTATGAGATTTTTTGCTAATCCTTACATTAAAACATCTTTCTCTACGTCCATTATTTACAAGTCAGAATAATTGAAAAAATAATCATTTTTCATTACAAAATTAGATAAACATGATAGCGGTCTGTCAGACTGCTATTTACTAATAGTGTGATTTTTTCAAACGTTACAGTTTAAGGGTTAAATTAATTTAATCAACATTTTTATCTGAATGGTTTTAATACACATAACAATTAAATGCTCTATTCTAGTAAAATTTTTTCTTAAAATTCTTCACATCTTAAAATTTCTTTATAAATTTCATAATTTTTTTACACATAATCTCTATGTAATTTTGTTTTAAAAAATTTCTCAGATTTTGTAATACAATTTTTTGGGTATCCTCTTTAGAAGTAAATACTGAAAAAAGTCTACATCTTTTCTAGAATTCTTTATATAGGATATGTTGTGAAATTCATGATCAAAATACACGTAGCAAGAAAGGTTTCGAAAATAAAAATGCTATTTGTAGATTTTTATGTGAAATAGTTTTTGAAATAAGTACAGTAAACTTTAAGATTATTAATAAACAAACTAAACTAGTAAAGAGAATAGAGTTAAAATAAAAATATATTGACACATTTTATACAATTTACACACACACACACACACAAATACACACATAGATATAGAAATACATATGTGCGTGTAATAAATTTAATAAGTTTGATAACAGTAATATAGAGATTTGAAATAAAATATGTGTGAGCAAGTGGAAAAAAAGAAAAAGCGACATAATAATTATTTTCATTAACTATTATTTGCCTTTAAATTATTGAAGTTTTCTTATTATTTAATTATAATCTACATACACACAAAATATTTCGATCAAAATAATAGGCCGGGACGCGCCCACCAACATTACATTTAACGTTAGTTTATGTCTGAGTTAAGAGATCACAATATTTCACATATTTCACAATCAATTTCCGATTAAAAACATTGAATATCCAATCTCACGGAATTCATACATATTATAATTCATTTTAATTAATTTTTTATCAAGCATGCAAATAGACACAAAATGCATTGATAGGTTAGACTATAACATGTACCTCAAAAAGAGATTTTAGAAAGAGCACAGAGCCTTTTATGTCAGTCTGCGAAATAAATCCGAAGCCTCCTAGCATTCCGTCCACGGTGGGCGGGATACGATCCCAATATTTCGCGGCGGCAGTATAAAATTCACCCTGACACGCACTCGCAATATATTGCGGATTCTGCATTTTCGCAGATTGTAACCTGTAAATCTTGCGATCTGCGACCAACCATTTGTCGGCAACCGCGAATTTGCGAATGATTCTGAATCTGAATACTGCAATTTTTATGAATGAATGTCACATGTTCCTCATATTCACGCAAAGATTTGTTTCTTTTTTAAGAACAAAATAGTTTTTCGTTTTAAACAGTATTTAAAAAAACATTTAAATATATAATATAATAGAATACATATATGGTATAATCAATAAATTTTTAATATGCAATTATGTCAATCTTACATTATATATAATATATATTTTATTTTCTATTTTAATGTAAGAGTATTTACTAATAATTATTTCCAAATTTAGTTTTACTTCTGTGTAAAAATTTGAAAAATATATCAAGAAGTATTTTGATTTGTATGTTATAAACAATTGCATTTAACAGAAAAACAGCTTTGCAATTGTAATTAAGACTTTGATTTTTAATAAAAATTATTAAACATTAAAAAATAAATGTAATATATTTACATATTTTGTCCCGCATTATTGTAACATCGAAGAAATGGCGCCGTCTGTCCGATTAAACGGCTCGAAAAATCGTCAGAGTTATTAAAAGTACAGAATTAGCGAGTAGGTTTATTGTATTTAGGGGTAGAATAAAATCCCCACTCCAGAGAGAGAGGATACGCTGTAATTGGCTATATTTACAATGATGGGCTGTGTTCCGTAATGTGCATATGCGCGCATTTATCTATAGTACACGTTACGTGTATTATATATTATGCGCGCATATGCACATTACGGAATGCAGCCATGGTTTCCCGGCGCCGGCCAATGAGAGTGCTAGCTGAGTAATGGGGAGAACCGACCAATCAGCGCGCCGATACTTGAATGAAAGAAACGCCCCCGCCTCGAAGACACTGACCAATCAGCGAGCCGATACCAAGCTCACCTAGCATACTTTCGGCAACTTTCTTGCCTATTCTGCTTTCCTGATACTTCAGATAATATTTCTCGGAGTTTTGAGTGGTAGAAAAGCCAATTCTCGTTTATTTTATTTATCGCCGTATCTTCTTTTAACAACTACTACCGATCTTTTAAGCGATCTTAAGGAACGCATAATTAAATTTTTATTATTTTTAATTTAATTTAATTATTAATTTCTTTTGCAATATTTAAATAAAAGAAAGATATACCGGTCGAAAACAGATCTTTGTGCCATGCTCAATAATTTTCTAGGTAAATTTATAAATATTTACAAGATTCCTTTAGAAAGTGTTTACGAATTATACGATTCTTTTTAAATATGATGTCTTAGTAGTGAGAGAAAATGTAGCAATGTCGTTTGTTATAACTTATAACATTTGAACTATTATTATGAACAAATTTTCCAATTTTTTTCCACATCAATATCTATGTAATAATAAAGTATTTTTAAATAATTATTGTTTTTATTGCTTGAATTTTAGTCATTTATTATGAAGATGGAAATGCCAAAAGCTTCTGTATTAAAAAATTATGAATGAAAGGTCACGTGATTTTTATCCACTTTTTTAAAAACTAGGTAGAATCCCTTCTTAAGAATTTTCCTTTATTCTTAAGAATCCTCCCTTCTAAAGTTATGGGTACCGCAAAAATTTAAATTTTTAAGAGCTGACAGAGTATAATTAATACAGCGTATAATGAAAAATAACACAAATAAAACTCCAAAAATGTACTTTATTGTAATTCAGCTTATTTTAAATGTATTCATATGCAACTTAACTTACTAATTTATAAATGTACTTTTTTTGATATAAATACGTTATTTATAAATGTATATCGTATTTTATGCTCGTAGAGAGACAAATTGATGAAATACATCTAAAATATGAGGATCCAAGTCAGGAGTGAAAAGTAAAGTTTCCAACGTCGAGGAATACTTTTGTACTTGCTCTTGATGCTGTAAAATAGATACAAATGAATTTATAATTATAACAAACACATAAAAGTTATATACACATACACATTCAAACATATTTGTATATTAATATTTTTTAAAACATTAATATATATATACTACTCCTCAAAAGTTTCGGTACGCTTGAAATTTTTTTCTAGCATTTCAAAAATTCAGTATAAAAAATTTTTTCTTTTTCCTTTTTTCTCCGTAAACTCTTTAATTTTGAAAAAAACATTTTGTAAAAATGAGTTTTTATACAAGAAAATTTATATTATTGTAAAAATTATACCTATTTTTTAAAAAAGCCAATTTAAAGCTTAGAAAGATTATTTTAAAATACTTTTTCATTAATGTTTGTGCAATGATATTTCATCAAACTGCAGCGCTTTAAAATAAAACAAAAATATTGAAAAAAATAGCATTTTCAATTTTATGTCATTTACAACCAAAATATTTTATAATAGAAATAAAACTAAGAAATAAACTTATAATTTTAATTCTTCTGTTTAATTAAAATATATTTTTGAAAACTTTTTTATGATTCTTTTTCACTAAAATACTTAACACCAAAGATGCGAAAAAAATCGTAAGCATTTCTGAAATTATGAAAAATAATATGCATATTTATATTTTCCTATTGAACATTATCACATAATAATAATAATTTGTAACTTACGGATAAGAAAACTTGTTGCAGTCTTCCTATAGTCCATTTATACCAATGTGTGTTGTAGTCAATTGCATCTGTGTCACAACGCACTAAATGTTCTGATAGGATCATTATAAAACGCTAAAAAAAATTACATAAAATAACAAAAATCTTATATAAAATAGATTTTAGAAATTCTTTCGTATTGTCAGGAAAAATACGACATTCGCGGTTATTAATATTACATATGGTTTTTTTATACCTGAAATATGATGAGAAATAAATTTTTCTGATCTGCTTGCGCAGCTTCCAATTTTTCTTCCATTCGTTCCACCACATCCTCCGATGGTCTTTCTCTATTTTTCTCTTTATTATTGTCCTCCTCGTCCGAAGAGGAGCCTGATCTGCTTTCCGCTCTCCTCAGCTTCTCCCTCGCTTCCGTTAATTCCGTACTCAACTTGGTAACATGCTTGTTCATTTTACGTATTGTCAGGTGCAGTATTTCCCAAATATATAATCTGAAAATAAAAGTTTCTCATATTACTATACATTTTTTTTATATATAGCAGAAAGTATGCTAATATGCTGATTTGTTATGATACACCTAACTGTTATTTAAAACACAAAGTTTTTCAGTTTGAATGTTTTAAATTATTAAAATTTTGTAATATTATTTTTAAATGCGATTTTGGTATAACGAATTGGTCTACTGATCATATAGAATAGGAATAAAAAAATCATTATTTAGCTCTTTATTCAGGATATTAAATTCGCGTAAAAATTTTTTTGCAAATAACTAAAAAATGACTATTTTTTCATCATTTAATTATAGTAAATAAATGATATTTAGGAATAAAATAAATATTTTATTTCAATATGCTGCAATAAGACGAACTTTGTGAACTCCGATGCCATCTCCTTGGAAAAGATCCAGTTGGCGATAGCACTGCATTCAATAATACCAGTTTTTAAGAACTTGTCTGTTAGTACCACCATCATTTGGTAATGATTTTTCCACAACGCGTACATGTTTCTTAATATACATATCTGTGCTTCTTCTGTTTCAGCGAGAATCTATGAATAAGAAATACTCATGTGAAAGGCGTATGTGCACATGTGCGATTGAATCGTACAGCAGAACATAAATTTACCTTGAAAACATAATGAAACTTCACTATAGCTGCAAAACTGTGGCTGAAACTTTTTGAACCGAGGTTCAATAAAGTTTGTACAAATACGTCAATCTTTAACGGATTGTAATTATTAGTCTCTTCGTTTTCTCTAGGACCAGGTAATGTATTCAATACATTTAATACTTCCTCTGGTGTACATTTACGTCTTATAGAAACTACCAATTCATGGGCTGCAGATGTACCAGGGAGTGAACCTGAAATAGTTTACTAATATATTAACGTGTTATAAATATGTATATTCTCTGTTCAATAATTTTACCGATTTGTCTATTCAAAACTATTTTTCATTAGCAAAATCCCCAAAAAATATAATTTTAACTCATTCCTAATTTTGGTTAAAAAGTAATAAATATTACATCCTCTTATTAAGTGTCAAATGATATTAGATATTTTTATATAGATAGTCCATTGTATACTTACTAGCACCTTCAGATGAATACTTGTACACGGGATCGGGAACTGCTGGAATCAATTCTACATACGAGTCTGGCATCATATCCCGAATCCTTTGATAATATGACAATCTAAAAACATAAAAATATTGATTTTACTTTTATATTTGATAATTGAAAGAATTAGTCTCATTAGAATTAATCTCATAATAAATAAATAAATATATATGTATGGGTGTGTATATAGTATTTATGTTTTATACAATAGTTTTATATGTAATGTTTCATTTTAATTAAATCACTGAAATAACAAAAATGCCTCGATTTATAAAAAAATGTTTCTGACAAAAATTATATGGTATAAAGGACAAATAATGGTAAAATCAATTTTCATAAAAATCGATTTTTTAAGATACACGAAGATCATTGCCATTTTTAAAAATGGAATTATATAATTTTTTTAATTTTTTTAGTTATTCTGCATATAAAAATATTAGTTATCAAAAAAAGTTTATTCTGGCATATTTTGACATAAAATATAAAAAATATTTCATAAACTATTCATTTTAAAGCAACTATACCTTATTTTTACTTTTATACACAGAATAAGATCAATTGATGTAATTTGTAAAAAAAATTATACAATTTGCAACGTGAAATTACTTTTTTGAAAAGCAACTACAAATTTTTTTTCTGTATACGCTGTAAAAGCAGATATACAAAATATTAACCTTAGAGCCTTGAGTAGAACCTCGCGTATAAATTTCGGTCTGGGATGTTCTGCATCACGTTGCAAGCAGGAATCCCAATCTTCCCACGACCAACGGAATTGGAAGTTGCTTAAATGATATGCAAACCACCAGACAAAACGGTCGAAAGCGGTAGCTGCCATACTGTCTATACGACGAAACAGAATCTCCGTGGCTTGTGCTAATACCTGTGCATAGTACAATTGACATGTTATTTATATCAAATACTTTACTATAATTATATAAGTAACAATAGAGTATTAAATTTTCCACCATATAATTTATATAGTTTATAACCTGTGGCATAGTTGAAGGCTGCAGTTTGCAGAGTTCTATTAATATTGATCCATAAGAAATCTCTAAATGTTTTGGAGTAGGTAGTCTAAACAATTCGCCGAATATTACTTCAACAATACAATAGTCCAAAGGAATTTTGGCTTTGAATGGGAAATTCAGTAATTGCGCAGCACTGTAAAAATATTTATATTATGTAATTTGTAGACACAACAATAACAATTCTGAAAAAGTTTTTATCATTGCTTCATAAAATATTAATACATTCGAGTACCAATTTTACTTCAATACATTGCACTAGATTACTACAATACAACATAACTAAAAAATGGTTATTTTTGAAGTGTCTACAAAACAAATTCTAATGAGAATTTAATAGACTAAATAACAAAATTAAATAATACTTTTGTTCTTCTACTTCAATATAATCAGTGGGTCAAATTCTTACACTAAAATTGCATTAAAAAAAATATATATATATATATATATATATGATACAAATTTTTTCTATTCAAAATGCTCGAACTGGAAAACTTTGATTTTTGAATAATGTTCTTAATTTTTTTCAGAGAAATATAATTAAGAAAAAAATTTTATTTTTTTCCGAAAAATATAGAAAAAACAACTATTGATGTACTAGTGTCCTTAATTTTCTGGAAAAATAAAATAAGAAAAAATCCGATTTTTCCATTTTTTCCGAAAAATATGTAAAAATACGATTGTAATAATGGCAGTGAACTCTACCGATGAATTACTTACAATTAGAGATCTTAAATGTAAAAGAATTCTTAAAATCATTGAGATAAAAAGACATTATAAAGGCATTATGTTAAAAAAAACATCCAGAAAAATATGGCAAGAAAAAACATTTTTTCCCCAAAAATTTTTCCAGACTAAAAACACTATTTTTTAATTGTTATAATACAGGAGCGATATATAATTATATATTACCAATCTTTTCTTTCAAAGTAATAATTATTAATAATCTGTCGTAAGTGTTCTTCTATCAGAAATCTCTCGATGGCATGACTTCCTGGTAACAATGGTCCTTCGGCAGGACAATCCGTATAATCGAACATACGAAAGACAACAGTCGGCAACGGATAAGAGTAAGACTCATGATGCGGAGGCGGCATCAAAGGTGGCAAATTATGTTGCAATGCTTCGCACAGAATCGAATCAAACGCCAGATATGGTCGTGGAATATGCTTCTCAGCCCAATTATCCTGTCGCAGTTTGCGAACTTGCGCCCACAGGCAATCTAAATACTCTTCTTGTGGATGAGGTGTGTCACTCGACCATACTCTCAATGCCGGCTGGTGTTTCTTGCTTCGTTTATTCAAAAATATCTCTATTGTAACCATTAGATGATCTAGTTCTTGCTCTTTTTTCTCGTATAATTCTCTACCAACCCATGGTAGCGTCGATAGAACAGCATAAACATACCTGCAAATTATTATACACAATTAAAAAATAACATATTATGATTGGTAAGTGTATTAACTCATTTAAAATTGAAAAAACAGCTGTCCGAAAGCAGATCTTAGTGTTCAATAATAATTTTTTAGATAATTCTTGTGATATTATATTTCTGGTTCTACTTAACAACTGCGTTTTAAAATACGGTAAGCATACGGTACGCAGTTTGCAAACTTGTAAATATATATAAATTCACCTAGAAAATTATTATTTAGATCTGCTTTCGATTAGCCATTTTTCTTAATTTAAATGTGTTAATACAATTAAAGACTATTTACTTTACATATATATTACCACAGTTTCAACACGTTTAAGATTTTCCATGAGACTGGAACGTCTACATTGTTAAATTTATTGAATAAGTTATCAAGAAATATATTACACACAAACAATCAGTGTCGGTTCTTTATTGGCATTATCTTTATATATTTTAATTTTTACTTTTTTTGTTTTTCATGAAATATACATTACTTTTTTGTTTAAAATATACATATTCATGAATTGTATCCCTTAAATAAAATGTCAAGCGTGCTGAAACTTTTGAACAAATGAATAATTCATGTAACAAAAATAAAAGTTTCTTATATACCAATCACGTCTCACTTGGGGCACACCATCCTCATTTGCAGCATCCAGCATATTGTCAAATAACTGCATTAATGAGCCACACGACAAAACATGACAATTTACCAAATCGGCTAGAAATCTAAGGGAATACCTAGCCACATCCCATTTGCATGCTTTTAAGGAATCCTTAAAATTTTTCACCATATAATCAACAAATTCTCCACCGAAATTAAAATTTTTCGCGTTTAACAATCCAACGAGAGTAGTGTAAATTGTGCATTTCTCAGGCATCTTAATAGCGCAGTCTGTTAAAATCCGAAGAATTTTACTACGAAATAAACCCAGGTCGGCCTCCAATACAGAAGCCAAACCTTCTAAGTTGCTCTCCAAAGATGATGTTGACTTCTCTCCAACGCGGAGGATGAGAGATTCAAGACGATCCTCGATCTCTTGATTCTCTGATACTCTCCTGCGTTTCTTATAAACTCGATCTAGAAAAAAAATGTATATATATGTAATTTTATAAGAGCATAAAATAAGTATAATATAATTTATAGATTTCATACTTTTTTGAAAAATATATATTACTTGAATTAGATAACAATTTTGTTATTATTTTTTTAAGGAAAATTAAAAATATTATTACTTGAACTTTTTGTACAACAGTTTTTTTCATTGAGGAGCACATATACTTTGCACCCTTTTTAAACAGATAATATTATTTAGTTAATATCTATGTTATTTCTAGAGAATTTAAAATAAGCAATTTATGATTAACTCTAAGTTAACTTAGGGTAAAGTTAGTATATAAGCCATACCTATCAAAAACTTAATTTATCAAGTATTATTTACTATGTTTAAGGAAAATAAATTATACCAATGAAAACTTCATATAGTTTATTACTATAAAAAAAATTTAAATATGAAACATTTCTTTTCTTATATTTGAAAAAGAAACTTTAAAATATCCTTGCATTTTTGTAATATAAAAAAAGTGGTAGAATTTATGACTACTCATGTATAAGATATATATGGCTCATCAATAATTTACAAATATGATGTAAAATAACATAATGATTTACAAAATATGTTTACAAAGTTTATTAGGGAATAAGAACGATAAATAAATATACAAAGTAATAATAATGCAATATTGAAGAGATTAACATGCGCAGACATCAATAGAGTACAGATATATGCACATTGTGTTCTCATGTAGGAGCAAGTGCTGCTTCCCAATCAAGCAGCGACTGTACTACAGCATCCTCCACTAAAAATGTAGTATATCCTAAAGGTGGAATATACAAGATATCACATTAAACAACGAATACAAAAGCTATGCACTTGTATCTTGCTTGTATTCCATCCTTTACTATCCCTCTACATATCATGAAATAACCATAAGCCTATTACATTCCCTACAGTAATCATTTTACGTAGGTTGTAAGTCATAATACACGACTGCACTATACTTAGTATGTGGAGAAATAGATTTTTAGATTATATACAGACATATATATAACAGATATTTAAAACATATGTATATTTTAGATGATGCATAATAGATCAGAGTTCTAATATGAAGTTTTCGTTTGTTTTCTGTGCTTCCAAAAAGATTTGTAATATGCATATGCGTCGTATGTTGGCGTGTCAAAATCAAAAGTAAAAAAATTATAACTTGAACAGAATTAAAAAAAAGACGCAGTATAAAAATAACAAATACTTGTATTAGCATAACAGTTTTCTATTTGAATGTCGCAGATAATGTCGAAATTAGTGAATCACACCGTCTGGAAGGCGGCGACAACTTCAAATAATGTATTACTTACCATAGCCATCATCCTCTTCATGTACTCTTCTACGACTCATATTTTGTAACACAGGAACAGCCAACGGTTTCGAAAGAATGGTCCGTTACTTTCGTACTTATCGCGTTTTCCTTTAATTCGTGGGCGGCGTAATTATAAAATTTCACACGTACAAATTCTAACCCCGTTACGCCGAACCGAATATCAAAACTATACAGTGACGATGAGTGGGAAACGCACACGACAATTCAGATCGCGTCCAACTCCCGTCATTGGCCGCATTCAGCAGCCTCAATAGTTAAGGTTGGTTTATAATAGACGTCACGGTAAAAAATTGGCCAATCATAGTCGATTATTCTTCTATAAATCTATTATGATTGGCCAATTTCTTATGGTAACGGCTATTATAAACTAACTTTACTTGAGAATTTCTAGATGCACCCACTGAATGTACTGTTTCCACTCTTTGTCTTTCTCTATTCAATGAGAAAGCTAAGGCAGTTGTCCTATCTTGCTGCCTTTTCTCATCTTTCCTTTTTACGACATATTGGCAAGTGGTATGTATCGCACGGAGAATCTGTATTTTCCGTGATAATCATTAACGAAACAAATATAATATGCCAACTGATTAATTATTTAAAATTTTTTGAAATACAAAAGTGCAATATTTTTAAGCATGAGGCATAAGTGAAATAATACCTTATTACTGGAGTGATCTAAGATCGCTGTTTCAGTGATACGTTGAACACGACAAAATGTCCATCCGACCGGTCTATCGACCCAAAATCGTGAAGAAAAGAACGAAGAAGTTTATCAGGCATCAAAGTGATAGATACAATAAACTCAAGGTAAGTATATCTTTTGCCACGTTCTTTTCGATTATGTGAACGTGTTTGTAAAGTTTGGTTATGTCGTGTATATTACATTTCTACATTTAATCGCATTTGTAATTTTATTTAACGTTACATATTTATCCATTTTAATTATTCAAATTATTGTCTCCGAGTGATTGGTCCTTCAAATTAATTGATTGTTAAACAGTGTGAGAAGTATTTTACAAATTGTTACGTACATTTTGCAGCGCAACTGGCGTAAACCAAAGGGTATCGATAACAGAGTACGTAGGCGTTTCAAGGGCCAGTACTTGATGCCTAGCATCGGTTACGGTAGCAACAAGAAAACACGTCACATGCTACCTACTGGTTTCCGCAAAGTTCTTGTACACAATGTGAAGGTAAATGTTACTTTAAAAATCTATTTGAAAATCAAAGTAATATCTATAGACAAAATGATGCTTTGACCTCTTGAGTGCAGATATTTACTCATGACTATCTTGACTTAAAAATTTTCAAACTTTGAACTGATATGGCTGTGTTTTGAAAGTTACTGCCAGTACTGAAAATCTATAGTATACATAAAGTGAATTATCTATTTTTAGTACTGGCAATGTATATCATATCATTTCTTAGAGATCTGTAATTGTTTTTAGTAAAAAATTATTTTGCATAAATGTTTTACTTATATAAAATAATATATATTAGTTTATGATAAGAGCAGTTTAGCGCACTTGATGCTATATTACTGTTCAACTTACATTCAGTTCAACTTACAACCGAAATCTCAGAACCTTGTCATGAGAAAAATATCTGTATCAACTTTTCATATGATATAAAAAAATATATATATTTCAAAATATCTCAAGATTTTTTATTAGTATAATTTAAAATATGTAAATAGCATTGGCTACAGAAAAAAATAAGTACATAATTTGTGACTGCATATATTTTATTTATCTTTTGATAAAATATAGACAAAAATTGTTTTTTTGCAGGAACTTGAGGTTTTAATGATGCAAAATCGCAAGTTCTGTGCGGAGATTGCACATGCTGTTAGCAGCAAGAAAAGAAAGAGCATTGTCGAGCGCGCTCAACAGCTTTCGATACGCGTAACAAATGCCAGTGCACGTTTGCGTTCGGAAGAAAATGAGTAAACATTACTTTTCGTGTATTTTGGCAATAAAATGTTAAAAATATATCTCCAGTCTACTTTTTTTACAATTTCTTAGGAATTATTTAATATCATTCTATATAAATATTTTTGAAGTTTACAAGAATTGGAACCTTTGCTTGTAATATATAGCAATTGTCA
>QKQZ01029495.1:0-18266 GCA_003595255.1 Solenopsis fugax | reverse complement strand
ATTTGGATATAAAAATAGGAGTTAATGGTATAAATTAAATAAATTATAAGCTTTTAAAAAAAGATATCTCAAGGCAACTTTACCCTAATATTAAAAATTATAAAGTTAAAATTAAATTTTCATTATATATATTATAATACAATATTCACAGGTTATAGTTTACATAGATGACATTTTACACAATTTACATAGTCTACATAGCTTACGCGTAATGTAGACTATTTATATTGTACGTGTAGTGTAAACGTTCGTACAATCCTGATGTAAGTCGTTGTTCAGTCGGTAAAACTTACTACTTTAACATTCTCTTAATCACGCTGGTAACGTAGAAATCCTAGTTTCACTCGTACTCGTGGCCAATAGTGCACTAGCTCCACCTGGTGACGGACGACAAACGACGCGCCGCCTCTTCTCCCTCCATCCCTACTCGTCGCGTCGCCCCATGCCAGCGTCGGCGCCGCGCCGGTGGCAAAGCGCGGGTTACGGTTTAAGTTGCATTTTAGATGCGAACGAACGCGCATCTCTCTTTTGGGCTCGCGGTTACGCGGTTAACGTTTCGTGAACATCGGGCGCGCGTTACGAACCGGTTTGCGACTCGAGTCGATTGTGAACGGATCCCGCGACGTGGATCGTGACTGCGTGACGCGTGGAGTTGACCGGTGAGTTTCAATATTTCTGTGTGTGTGAGTTTTATCTTGAATCCGGTCGCGCCGCGGCTCACGAACTTGCGCTGAGGGGGCACCGTCACGCGTGCCTCCGCCAATTTCCGAAGACGTCTGTTTGCTCGTTTCAATCGCATTCTGCGTAAATTGAGAATATAGTAAAACGACAGTCTCTGTGCCTCAAGCTATTACTGGCCTTCCGTCGTATCAGTGATTGAATTAGGTATACGCACAGTTTCCAGGATCGGCACGTTTTCTCAATTGCGGATTCTTTGACCGACTGGACGTAGTTACAAAAATAAAAAACAGCTGCACTTGTTTTCAATTCGATTCATTTTAAAACATTTCAAACTCTACAGTGATGTGGGATTAAAAATAAAATAACTTTTTGACAAGTTGACGCGCCCATTTTTTTTTCACATGCGACAGCTGCTTTCCGGCGCTTAGTCTTGTTACGCTTAGTACGTTCTCGACATATATTTAGTATTTTGCAAGGGGGACTTAATAATCCAAAAATTGATTGTAATTGGAGCCAAATTTTAATTATGTCAGAAATTTGATATCGATGTCACTCATTTCGACAATTATTTTATTTTCGATTATCTTAGCCTCCGCAATTGTTATTTTAATAACATTACAATATTATTATGACGTCTACAATGATTCAATTTTCGTTCAATGTATCTTTTAATAACAAGGTAAATAGAGATGATGAACGAATATTAGTGCGGGTCGTAATTAAATAACGAATAAAAGTTTTTGTTTGTGACGTTATGAAAGTGTTTGTAAAATACAGTTCAATTGAATTACACATTTTCGCGACGAGAAAATGCGTTTCGCGGAGGAGTCTTTTCATTTTCCCTTATAACTCGTCCACGACGCTTTCGTGAGGGAAAGATCAGCTTGACAATGGCCGAGGAATCCGCAATTGAAAAGAAATATATCTTTTATATCGCGGTTGATCCGGAACACCTTTGTATATTTGACAGGGAGAAAAGGGGAAAAGGGTTTTAAAAGGAAGAAAGGGGGAAAGAGTGCACGAAAAATGTATAAAGTACGATTGAAGCGAACAAATATTCTGAGCATTTCCCTGAATATTTCAGGCTCTTTATCACATCGTTTCTCGTGCCGGTTTTAGCGAGTGACATTTCCCGATTAAAATCCGTGATATTTTGCATTTGGCATGTTTGTTTCTGAGTCTGGTTGAATATTTCAGATACTCATCAACTGAAAGCAAAAAAGTGACATGCTACATACAAAACATACAAAACATTATCCTTTGAAACATTATTCTTTATTTTATTATTGAAATTTTTGTTAAATTTTATTATTGTTATTAACCGTTTGTGTGCTAAAGCTTTATGAATGCGAAAGATTGCAACAGGCCTGTTATTAGGCCTGCGCGCTCCATTTCCATCGCAGTCGTCACTCAAACAGAGATTAATAAATTGAATTATATTTTGGAATATTAAATAACAATGTCGGATAATGAGACAAAGAAAAACAAGTGTGCTTGCCGGCAGTTTTCTAATATGAAACGGGAGAAGCGCGATTGCGCGTCTTGCCACTCAAACAGTTAAGGAATACCGTTTTATTGTTTAACACTGCACATTTATTCAATTGTTTCTTCTAAAAGATGTTTCTTACTACAAAAGGAATAACATTCTAATTAATAGTTTAAAGAACTATTTCTTGCAAATATTTTTTTAAAAAGAACTTAGCAATGTTTTAATAAAATGTTTTAATAACAGCGGACACACAATTTGTAACAGCTATGTAATTTGGGAATAATATTTGATGTAATAAACATTTCATGATATTTATATCATAATTATTTGTATCTATTGCTTCTGTTTATACAATATAAATGTGCAAATGCTACATATTATTTACATAACAAGTATGTAATGCTTCAAAATATATAATTTTAACTTTGGAATTGTATAGACGTTATACAAAAAAGTAATTAATTATAATAAAATGATATAAATGTACCATCATCATTATGTTTGGAAAAGGGCGAAATTATAATATAGCTACAATATTGCTGCAACTTGCACGTTATATAAAATGTGATTTTGAAATTTATAGCTGTTATATAGTGAACACATAACTGTGTCGACGGGTTATTTCTTGTGTATTGATTGACTGTGTCTTTCACACATTTTGAGTAATTTTACATAAAATTGTGTCTTACAAAGAGTAATATCCGTTTTATATAAAAATTAATAGCGCGAATAACAGGAAATATTTCACGAAAGAATCGCTAATATACCGTTGGAAATAAACTTCCGCGCGCGTTCAAAATTGAGCATTAAAAATCCACGGGTTATCAAGCGACTACAGCGGCATTATATCTTTGTCAGATCTCGTCAGCGTGAATTAGCCTCATCCTTTCGGTGCCGCAAGCCGGCCAAGTTTCAACGTGGAAAGATCGTCTCGCCCCGTACTTCTTCCGTTCCTGCCGAGAATTCCGACACTCCCGGAAGGCTGGATGCAGGGTGCGTTCTACCACTCTTTTTCATTTTGTTTTCGGTTAAAAAATAATGAAAGAGAACCCCATGCCGCGCGCTACGTAGGAACGGCTTTGACCTTAAATGTGTACGACGTATGAAAGAAGCCGCGACGCTACGATTCTTTGCGTGTCGTGGCGCAAATATAATCGCATTCATTGTCATTGAAAGGGCAAAGAATTCGCATATGGTGCGACGACCTGTCGCGGTTTCTTTCCTTTCTTAATATGCCGATATTAACATCAAGATCTTATAGTCTTTAGCGCGGCATTACGTGTGGATTATATCAGTAAATTCTCGCATATTATTTAAATCGCGTTAAATAATAAGAAAAATAAGAGATTTATAGGTGATCTCGCGCTTCTCTGGTTAATTAATATGAAATCTATCATAATGAATTTTCGATACTGTAACATATTATTGAACACAATCTCATTACGGAATCCCACTAAATTCAAGTCTTCGATGTAAATATATAATGCCAGCGATCAGATTTCCGCGATGGCCGTTGTTCACATAATGGATATTGATACGTTAGGACAGTGTAACGAGCAAGCCCAAAATATGTCTGAAATATTCTAATACATAATCAAATATCTCGAAAATATATTCTTGGTGATTTTGAACTTTTACCCTAAAAATTCTTTTACATTTTGTATATTAGGCTAAGATATATTTCGTTGATTTAATTATCATAAAATTATATCATATGTTTTTTATCACACGACAAAATTTCTATTTTTATTTCTGTTTTTCGTAGTAATGATAAACGCTGTTTGATATTTGTGATAACAAAAGAGTTCGAGTTTGTTATTTATGCACCGATAATTCTATTAAACACAAAATTAAATTTTGTGTTTCTTTTGTTTTCTAATATTGTTAGTACAACTTTGCGAAGCAGATAAACGGAAATTACATTTTATACGAAATTTTAAAAACTTTTTTTAATTTGATAACAATAATAAAGTTATCAGTGACACTTTTATTAAAAAAGTAATAAATCTTGAGCTTTTATTATTAAAGATATCAAATTCTTTTCATAATTCTTTATCATTATTACAAAAAATCGCAAGAAATGATAAATAAAAATGAAAATATAGAAAATCAATCATACATTTAAGTCACAAAAATTTTATTTAGAAAACGTGAGAAGTTTGCCATTAGAGATGCTGATGAGAGAAGTCTTAAAAATTATTCATGGATCGGATTTCATTAATCGGATTGATCGATTTGAATGTTCTTTAAGTCTCAAAGCGAATGTCGCGGTTAGATTGCGCGACTAGCATAGTAATCCGTTTCGAATGTGATCGTCGAACTAATCCTGTCTCTGAATTCCCACTCAATTTCTGATCAGTCGCGCGCGCAAAAGCGCAACACAGCGCAGCGCAGAGGATGCGTGCAAATTAAACGACTGTATGATTCTCGGTCTCCCGTATATATTAGATAATACCATTTCGCCGGTATTCGATGGAAGCGCAGCGAATATCGGATGAATTCGAAGCATGGCTTCATAGGACTCAACTATTATAATAGAGGTGCACTATTTTAGTAATTTAGGTACTAAAAGCTTAAATTTTTGTATAAAGAATTTCATTATAATTGATCATTCTATATACTTCTATTTTCTTTTCATCTTATTATTTTTGCCATTATAATACGCTTTATTTTATCTGAAAATTTTCGGAGATTCAAGAATAATATTTTTATATTTCTCTTTGATATTTTCAAATTTAATCAAATATTTTTTTATTCTTTGTTTTGACTTTATTAAATTATCTTGTTGAAAAATGTCATTACGAAACTTCGTTTTGCAAGTTGCGAAATTTCTTTTTCCATTGTTTGTAATGTAAAATTGTTTGTCGAAGAAAAACCAATATAAAAAAGATGGTAAGAAAAGCAAGGTGTCCACCATTTTCGAAAATCGATATTTCCCACATTTAAAAAGAAGAAACGACATTTATGCTCTTCAGAGAGTCACTACTGTCACTACAAAATCAACGTAGTAAATTATGTGACACCCGATACAAGAGAAAAAGGGGGAGATATTTATCTCGATTGTTCGCTGATTATTCCGGTTGGGGATTCTGGCACACGTTGATGTTAGCTTAAATAAGCTTAAAATACGTACTTACCATATTTAGAAGGTCCACAAGGACGCGTGAGATAATCCTAAACGGTGCACGAGAATATATGTCGCTAATCAGCGTCACACATAATGCGTGCGATAGAGCTCGGTGTATATAATACTACCGTTAGCCGTATACGGATACGCTACGTTGCCAATATTATCCCGCCACCCCTTCTGCGAGGCCCCCTTTTGTATTCCTTGCACATGCTTTCTCACGGAGCTTGATGTGACTGCAGTCGACATGCATTTTGAAATTTACCGAGGTCCTTTTTTTCGAATTTATGTGCGCGATTATGTATTTTGCCATTTTTCATGTCAGACGATTTGATCTTTAGGGACATTATTCGAATATATTTTGTAAAAGCTATAATAACAGTGTCAGTAATTTTATAATACAATATGTATTATATATGCAATAAAAATTTTTTAATTCTTGCAAAAATTTAAGAATTAGGCTAAATTATGGATTTAGATATTATTCAGATTACTGAATTCAAATTTGGTATTAAAATTGGCAAATAAAAAATGGTGCAATTTCTCTGTAAAACATTTACAGCTCTTAGACCCAGTTGCACCAACGTTATTTTAGCTTTACGCGAGACTTAAATGTCTGTCTTTATTTATTTAGAAAGAAAGATAAAGACAGATATATATTTAAAACTTGTTCAAAATAATGTTGATACAACCGGACCTTAATGTTTTAGACAAGCTATGTACGGTGTAATATACTAATAATGCTTGTGTGTGTGTGTGTGTGTCTAAAATGATATTAATAATTGAATTTTAATTAACAAATATTAGAATGTGTTTATGCGATGTTATACATAGATATATCAATTTAAAGAGAAGTCGATTATAGCCTAAAAGATTTAATTAAATTACATACCTTTAATCTTCCGAGGATCTTAAATTGATAATTATTAATCAACAGACATTCTATGAATAATTACTGAATATTTAAAAATTTAATATTAGATAGAGAAGTTTAAAAAATAATTTATTGTGAAAAAATATTTAGCCTGTTATTTTATTCATATAATACAGGATATTATCATCCCATTTGGGTTAATGAAAATACCTCACTAAATATTATCGTGATATTGAAACGATTTCTGGCACAATGAGTAATACTGGTTTATCCTGATATATACTTGCATACGATGTATATTTTTTTATCCACTTCTACGTGTAGATACATGTTCAGTTAAACTCGTCGGACTAGTGATCTATTTCAATTAAAATCCATTTCTGAGTATTATCACAACACTCTTTCGTACTTTATTCGAAACCAATCATTTATCAATCTCGTTAAATACTTAACCCTTTGTATTGAGTAGCATCGCGATAACGTTAAAGACTGAATCGATAATACTGTTCAACAAAAAAAAACTCGTTTCTATTTAAATTCAAGAAAGATTTTCTGTAGTTTTTATGCTGAATACGATTTCAATCTTCAAAATGCTTTTTCCAATCACAATTTCGAGAGTAATGCCTTAAAAAGGATATTTTCTAGTTTTTATCATGCTGTAACCATTAACCATGTACAATCACATGTAATTTCTTGTGAAAGTTTTTCAAATTAAATATACACACTATTTAAACTCGATCACAGTTTCCAAAGGAAAAATTTGTTGCGAAAATTAAAGTTAATAAGATCTAGATAAAATATTGAATCCTCCGTATACGAAAGTTATAAATTAAGACTCGCTGATAATCTGTGATTTCTAATTATTTATTTAAACAATAGTTTTCTAATTTCCTAGATATATTAAAATATTCGATTGTTAATCTAAAAATTTTTAATTGTAAAATCAGTATAGTAAATTCCAACAATTTATAATAATAAAAATTTATAAATTCTTGCAAAAATTTATAATCTTGATTTTTTTTAATTGAATAATTTGTTAAATGAATTTTCAATTTTTATTAATATTTTCAACGAGAGAGAAGAGAATTTTACTTGAATATTGAAAGTCCTAATAATCTACTTAATCTTGAATGTAATAAAACGTGTAATATAGGGTGTCCCTCGGGAAGTTACTGAAATTAACTCTTATTCAGTAACGTATACGAGCATCGAAAAAAATAAAATTGTGTTTAATGAAGACATTTGGCAGTTTTATTTTAGTATATTATTCTGTACAATGGGGAGAACTTTTACTTAATATTATCAGAAGTAGAAGTTACTTAACTTTATAAGAAATAATAAAAATTAAATGTTCTAATGATATTTATTTTCGAAGTGTGCACCGTGTTATTGTTTTATTATTTTATTATTTATTATTTCAACAAAAATCAATTCTTTTACGAAACTATATAAAACTTTCTCTAAACAATTATTTGTTATGCCATTAACCACTTTTTTTAATAGCTCCAATCAGCTGCTCCTTTATTTTTGAATTTTCGGTGTAATAGTTGCCTTTGATGTACTTCCATAAAAAATGTTTCTTATCGGAAAAAATAATTAGATTCTCGTTAATTTCTTCGGTTTCAAACAACTCGTTTTGCAGAATTCTACGCGTTGCTCCACAACTTAACAATTGATTTGTTAACAATTGATGGGTTGTTATTCTGTAGGTATGTAATTTTAAAAAATTTCGTACAATCTTATGCAGCGAAGGTTTAGAGATTCTGGGTACTTGAATTGCTTTTCTAATTGAGGAATTTGGTTTTTCTTTGAAATAATTGTCCACGTTTACTATTTTTTCTGTCACTATTATGCTGGGTATGAAGGTTACGATAAATCGTGCCTATCATCCTGAATAGTAAAGTATTGCATAAAATTATCGATTACTCTGCAAAAAGTGCAATTAAAATTATATGTTAATAGGTTAAAAATGGATCAAAATTGTATTTAAAAAATGAAGCACTACATAAATATAATCAAATATTCAGACTGTTTTTGTTTGCAACTCTGTGCGTTCCGTACTTGATATAAAATGCTCTATATGCATTAGCGTACACTTCTTCTCTAAGCTTAAAGAAGCTTTCGATAAAATAAACCTTTTCTTCCGCTGTGAAGTTACTTATTTTTTAACGCACTTTTTGCTTCAAAGATGCAAAGACTAAATCTGCGAAGTTCCAATTATAAGGCCTACAGACAATAAAATATTTATCTAAATCGTGGAGGGAGATGCGTTTAGTCTCAACAATTTCCCATCCCATGAGACACTCTATATGTAATAACTGCAGTATGTTAGATTATAAGATATTTCTTTTTTATAACGTCAACTCAAATTTTTCAGAATACTGTATGGTGTAATACGATAATGTGTATCTAAAATGCTATTAATACTGTTTTTAATGGGAAGATATTAGTGTACATCTGCAGCTAAAACCGTATTAAAAATAATAAATTGCAACGAAGAATTCTTTTTTGCATTTTTTCCTTTTATTTATTAAACTGCGTAATGGGTCCTTGCATAACGTGTGCGTGAGTGCGTGCACACGGAAGACAATGAGTAAATTCCTATCTTATTTTTTTCAAAAATAATTCTGCTTTTGTAAGAATGTACCTAACTTATTCTCATAAAAATTAGTATAAAGTATTATGAGCTCTTCTTCTGCTTCATTAAATATTATTCCAACATTTATTTCTACATTCTAATATAGGTCGCACCTTTATCAATTATTTATGCAATAGGCACTATTTTGAATGCAGAATCAATAAAATGACTAATATGATATATGCATTTTACTAAAATAAGTCCATGCTCGCGAGAACGTGACGTACTTCTTCCATCCACTTTACTCTTTAATTCAATTATGTCGAGTCCAGGCGACACACTATTTCTTGTATTCACTCCGGATGATTTCCTTGACGTTTTCCGCGACGTTGACCCGACGACAATCCATTTCAATCTGCCTGCGAAGCGATAACAGTTTTAACGATCACAGAGAAATGTATGTCATACATCTCCAGTCCATCTCCCATGTATCCTATCCTCTCGGATATCATTAAGCTTCGCGCTGTCGTCACCGTAGCCATGTTATTGGTCCGTCTCCTATTCTATCTATGTTTGCGTAATTTTAATAATTGAAATTCCAAATGGACGAATATGCTAATCTCCGTTTTCTCGCTGTATTTTATTCACATCTCTCGGTCGCCGAACCAGCCGGACTTGTTTTTCTCCTCATATACGAGAGATTGTATCCTGGCGCTTTATATCCGCTTCAGCCCCTAGTCTATTACTTTTTTACTGCATATCCGCTGATCTCAAGTCGATCGCGGCGGCTTTTTGCGCTCTGTATTTCCTCCACACCCGGCACTCTCTGCCTCCGTTTTTCTCTTTCTGTCTTTAGCCCTCGGTATAAATTCTCCCTCTTCCTGGGGAAGCAGTGTCGAAATAAATTGCACGTATGGCGGAAAAATTGTATAAAATTTTTTCTTATTTTTATGCGTTTTAATTACTAATGGACTATTAAAGAAGAGGAGTAATCCGGGATTTAAATCGTGGCCACTCGGCTCACGGAATACTTGCGGCATGAGTGTGCGGCTTTATTAATGCCGGAGTATCGTTCCCCATTCCCTAACGAGCTGATGTCTTCCGCGGGCGAGCCCCCGATCCCGTTGTGATAGGGGACATAGTAATCAAGCCGAGCGAGCGATAGCAGATCAGAAGACGTACTTCAGCCACGGTGTACATTTTTAATCGCATGCCTTGGTAGGCTGTGTAATATATCGCCGCTATAATTCTCAAGAGCTAAAATATCTTTAAACGGGAGCGAGATATAAAAATATATATGTATACATCACAGATTTAAAATTTTATTTCTCAAATGTATGTAAAATTTTATAAATAATCTATTTAATATTAATTTATTAATCTCATCATTGTTAACAGTTTAAATTGTTTCGTTGCCATGGACTTTTAGAACTTATATTCAGGGTTCATTGGAAAAATTACTTTGTAAAAATAACTAGTTACAGTTACAGTTTCGTTCTTCCAAAAAATAACTAGTTACCGTTACAAGTTATTGACTTTAAAAAATAACTCGTTATAGTTACAGTTATTCAAAAAGTAACGAGAAGTTACTTTTCAGTTACTTTTCTATTTCTTCTTGTAATATTTTAAAGCTGCATTGATAATCTAAATACTAGACTTTTACATTTCTAACATTACTCAATTATTTTATTTATATTGGAATATGGTGTCAAATTTAGAGACGCTATTGCTTGAAATTCAGTGAGGAACAAAGATAAAATTACTCCTGTGTCTATTTGTGTCATTTGCTGAAGAGCACACACGTAAAGTATCTTTAATTGTGTAACATGCATGTAACATGTCTATATTAATTATATGTATTTATATGTACACATAAAAGCTATATGAACTGTTCTAAATTCGAACTTTTTCAAGGATAAGATTAAGTATAGAACTTAGATCCAAAGGCATTTTGAGTAACATCAATATCAAAAGATTATATTATTAAAGAAAAAGATTAGTTTACGTTGATATATTATACAATTTTATTTATATGTAACCAATCACATTAAAGCTGCATTTGGAAACATCAGCTGAGTATCTTCATATATATCATTTTATCCTTGTTGTTTACTTACATTGTTAAATAAAGATAAAATTGTTAAAGATAAAATGATGCATGTCGCCAATCGGGTAATGTTTGCAAGTGCAACCTAAATTGACAAATCAGTTTGAAATATGTAAAGTAACTATAAAAGTAACTATTAATTTAGTTACTAATTACACAAATCGTGTAACTAAGTAAAGTTATAGTTACAGATGGAAAAAAAGTAACGAAGTTAAGTTTACCAAAAAAAAGGTAACTCTAACTGTAATTTCGTTACAAGTAACTTCTCATCTCTGCTTATATCTCGAAATTATTTAAATTATTGCGGCATCGCAGATATTATATCAGATAGGTATATCAGCGATACATGTGTACACACCCTACAATATTAAAGTGTCCGATAACAATGCATTTTTGGCATTTTTTTTTGTTTCGTTTTGCTTCTCTCGCGGGCTTTTACGCGCGAACGAGTCATGAATAGTCAGTGACTGATTTTTTTTCCATCATCTCGTTTCCTACTTTCGTATTCATTGATTCGTGAACCGCGAACGAGACGCGCGCTTTTGAAAGATATACTGATCATTTAATTTCGTATGCCGTGTGAGTCCAGTAGCTGATCATTGTTCAATCTATTTGCGCGATTCGACGCAAATCTCTCGACGGCCCTCGATATAGCGCGAGGGCGTCGAGCGCTATTTCGTGGGCGATCGCCGCCTGATTTCTGCATTGCGACGCGCTTTTCATTTATCATAATGAATAAATATTTGGATCGAAATGCGCCGATCCAAATCCATTACCGGTTGCACGACCTGACGCGTTCCGCGATTTAATATATAAAATCGCGTACCGGTAGTGGATCTGTCATTTCGTGTTGTTGACTTCGCTCCCACATAGTTTGTTTAAACTGCGCGGGCAGCATCAGCGAGATTTGACACGGAGATGGCGAAAATTTGGTTCTCGTTTCGCCGTGAGTTCGATAGAACCGTCGTTCGCGTCAAACAGTGGAATCTGCACAATGTAGGACATTGTAAAAAAGAGAGTAACAAAAATATTTTATTTGTTTAGAGAGAGAGAGAGAGAGAGAGAGAATATACTGCATTTTTATTTTAGCGCACGAAAAAGCTCTACTTTTTAAGATTTTATTTGTTTCAACTAAATTATTTCAAATCAAGAATGAGATTATTGAGATTCTTATACACTACTAAATAAAAAATTACAAGATTAATATACTTTTGTATATATGTATAAGTGTGCATTAGTAAATAGTTACCTCATTGTTTAAATATATGTATTTTTACTTTTTTTAATTATTTTCTTTAGTAATAAGCACACTACACATAAAATATAATATATTAGTAATATTTTTATAAATTTTAATGCCGCGTTTCGACTTATATATGCGTATATGCATAGATTATGCAATTTTATCCTCTGCTACGCATTGCTTAAATTTTACAATACATTATACGAAATGTCTTTTGACAATTGATTTTTATATTGCTCTGAAAAGATATTTATCTTCCGTAATACAATATCGATTTGAATTGATAATGTACATTAAGAGGACAATTTTGCTTAACAGCAGCCATTTAGAGATTGGTTTTTCATCTTTCTCATTTCCTCCACTTCTCTACGAATGATGTCAGTTAACATCATTCCTTTTTATAATTTTTTATTTTATTCTTAAATGTACCAGGTCTTCTTAAATTTCTTTTAACAGAAATTGTTCCATTTGTATTTTTATTACTCTTATTAATTATAAAAATTGGATATCGATGATATTTAATATTGTATGTTTAAAAGCCTTGTGCAAACTTTATTAAACTTTATTAAATCGAAGAAATAAAAGTTCATTTTCTATTGGCTACTTATTCTTAATATTCTTTCATCGTAAATTTTGTTTTATCTTTACTCATTAAATTATTTTAAAATGTTTAAAATCCTATTGAGATATTTAAATGCTCTTGTTCTATATATTTATTAATTGAAAACAACTCAAAATTTCTTATTAATTTATTAATATTAATTAAAAATATAATAAACAATAAAATAATTTACTATAAAATAAATATGTAACACAAATGTATCGTGTACGCGAAATTTTTTATTATAATTAATTATTTACAAATATTCAATGCTTTCTAAATTTATTTATTATGTTACTAATTTGTATAATAAATGAAGGATCGGGTCATTCGGGACATAATTTCTGATGGAATGGTACGGCAACTACCATTCCATGAAATATCCGAAATTACGTCGATTTTATCGAACTGTAGCCGATCGGGCTTTCATTCATTGTCATTCGCGACACGTTAGTTATTTTTATGACTGACGGCAACAACGGTCGTTTAATCCCGCGACAGTAAAGTATTGTAGCAGTCGCGCTGTAAAACGGAATAATCGCGCATCGACAAATATCCCGAAAATGGTATAATGGTATTCGATCGCCCCAAATTTACAGTAGCCTTCGACTGTTGATTATTGACAGTACCTTGGCGAAATATTGTTTTAAACAATCTCGCCCGTCCGGTAATTTGCAGTTTGACACGTCGTTCGTTATTATTATCGGTTCGCTTCATCTTTTGCCAACATGTAGGTAAATGTCGACGAAAATCAAACAAGCCTGAATGTTAATAACTTTTAGCCAATAAAATGTTCAAGAACACGGGTAATTAAATCCAGTATTAATGGTATTAAATCCAGTAATTCTATTAAGCTATTAATATTATTAAGATATTTAAATTATTAGTAATTATTAATTATTAATAAGATTAAAGTCAATTTTTTAATTAAATTATGTAAATTAAGTCAATTTTTAATTAAATTATTAGAAATTATTAATTATTAATAAGAATAAAGTTAATTTTGTACATTCTTAAATTTTGCTTTTACTAATTTGAACTGTAAGAATCACGATTTAAATGTATGGAATATTGAATTTTAGATCTCTTTACATAGACCAAATATATTAAAATTTTTATTTACGTTTTCGGATAGATATTTCCGTTAAATATTTGATTAGTTACTTTTATAGTCAGGTATATACACAAGAACAAATTTTAGTTAAATCTATATTTTGTTATATAGGAATTTTTAAAAATGTAATAAAACTGAGTTCCACACAAGTTAAAATTTAATTCTAGTTTTGAAAGGACGTTTTTTTTATTAGATATTTGATAGGATGATCGTGTGTGTTCAACTTTATATTTGGCAATAAAAACTACAGAAATTTTCACTGTATTGACATCAGTTAATTTAACGTTTTTATCCTTTTCAAAAATTATAATAAAATTTATATTTGTACAAAAGAAATTGTCAATTTTAGTGGCTTTTCAAGATATTTATGTCAAATGTTTGATTAAATATTCTCGTCGATAAAAATACAGACTTTAATTATATAAACATTATTACAGAACTTGAATATTTCGAGCATTCTTATATTTCTATTCGTATGTTGTGTTTTTCTCGATGACAGTATCTGACATGAAGGCGTGAAATATGCGTATAGGACGAAGTTCATAAATATGTAAATATGGTTGACCTAATTTCTTGTTTAAAGAAATCTGTAGAAGACAACAATAAAAACATTTCAAATAATATGTAATTTTTTGGGTCATTTTTATCTATAATCAAAAATTTTATTACATATTATGTCATATTTATTACAGAAATATGGTGAAAATATAAGATAAATATATAATAAATTTCTATAATTTTTAATACGTATATATTTCAAGATTTATAGAAGTATATCATAACAATTAAATAAGAAAAATAAAAAATCATTTATTGATAACAAATATTTTAAATGGTAAATTAATAACAAATATTTTAATTATACATAGAAAACTTTTAAACATTCTTAAATTATTACCAGTGATAAGTAACAAAAAGCATCTCTCGCTTTCTAGGTTTTTTTATTTTGTATATTTATGAAGAGAAATCTATCAATATTTCCTGCCACATCGAGACATACGTACACAATGATTTACTTGGAGCATATACCTGAAGTAGTACCCGTTCGATCGTTATCGATCACACGCGGCAGCTTCGTAGTCTCGGGAAGAGGCTGACCTAGGAAAATGTTTGTTTAAAAACCATATTTCTTCGCTCGCCGCCAATGAAACCGCAGGTGCGGGCGCAGAATCCCATAGATTTTTCTTCTTCGTACAAACCGACTTGCCGTTCTCGCGGTTTTGCCCGATATCATATTTTATCAAACTGTCTTCCTTCGATTCTATATCAAGTTGATTTTTTTTGTTTCTTATTTTATCATTTGGATATAACTTTGTGCATTAATATAGTTTTGCAATTAATGATTTTACTAATAATGAACATTACATTTTTCCAAGGTAATAATGCAAGTAGGAGTTATTATATGTATTTATCGAACAAAATGTAAAACGAAATTATCTAATTTTGTTTTCAATTACTTATTTGTAAAATGTAATGAATCTATTTTATATAAAATTTTATATCTGAGTTTAGATTCAAAAAATTGTAATATAATCATACTTCAATATATGATTCAATAGAAGAGACAAGTATAAGTAGACAGATTTTATTGCAATCAATAGAGATAGACACGCGTATTGACATTCGTCAGTTTTATCTGCAAGATAAGATCTATCAATTTTATTGGTGACATGTCAGTTTAAGTTTAAATTCCTCTTCTTACGATGCACATTTATATTAGATTCAAAAGGTTTGCCGATTTGCATTCAAACTTTCATCTCTTCTGACATTTGTTTAGAATGCTTTAATTTAAATAATTTAACATTTTACAATTATATAAAGCTTAATTAAATTAACTGTTAATTTTAACTCATTGATAATAAAATAAATGTTGTAAAAATATGTAATAAATACATAAATAATTGCATTATAAAAGCATATGAAAATAAATTACAGATATAACAGAAATAACAAAGGTAGGGCAGAAATGAAGAGCGATCAGAAGGGAAAAGAAAACAAAAAAGCAAAATAACAAAATGACCAAATGTAAAACGAAAATGGGATATAAAACGGCGGTGTAATCTGGCTGGTGGGTGCATGGTGCTTGGAACGGGAAAAAGAGCAATGCGTAAAAACTAGATAAAAGGTGATTCGCCCTTCGCCGTCCTTTTTCGCCTTTCTCCCGTTTCCTTCAAGTTTTCTGCAAGTGGTGGTTAGATCGCGTTTGTATCAATCAAGAGACGTGAAAAATGATTTCGGGGAGTGCTGGCGCACGCGACGTTTTAAACGGTGATTCATAGGACATCACGCGGGGACGGAAAAAGGGATTGAGGGGGGGTGGTGGGACACGGCGGAGAGGAAAGAGGGATAAGAAGGGGAATACGCGTAAAAGCAGTCGATACGCCGATCCGACGTATATTAATCGGATTTGCGTCGTCGCGTATTTTCATGTGCGCTCGCCGTGCTCACCATTTTTCATTCGACCGCTGAGCTGATGAAAATGTTGTTCGCTTTTCTCCCATTTTCCGGTGGTGATAACGACTTGGCGTGCCACCGGATGGAATATTACCACGGCGTGTAGTATGGAAAAAAAACCAGACCTTTAACCCGTTAATGGCCAACGTCCCATTTTTAGAACAAGATTTTGCAAGTATAAAGTGTTTTCAGTAATAAATGATTTTCTCCTTAAAACCCCTCGATATATATTTAATTATCAAAACTGTATTAAATCTTCGCAGGCATTTTAAAGATACAGATCACGTACGTGTCATTATTTTGTTTGCCGCTGCGTATTTGCCTCGGGGAATCCGTAGGCGAAAGATGACTCGCTAGATCTTGGAAATCCTGTATTTTCTGTCGCTGACTGCATTCTTGAGTACATTTCAACGTATCTTCTCGGGTTACTGGATAAATCTTGTCTCGAATCTTTCGATTCTTTTTTTTGTACCAATCTTTTCAAACTGGATCTGGAACTGGATTTTCAATCACCTTTGAAGCGTTTTTAATCTTGTTACCATCGAGATTCTTACCTGAGACGCCTTCTATTTGTGTTGCATTTGTTAAAGCTGCTTCGCACAATAGAGAAAAGAAGAGTTTTCCCGGGAGTTTCTCCTTGATAGGTAGTCAAACATTGGTCTAAAAAATAGTTTTTGTTAAATTTCTTTTTTCCTTTCTTCTGTGATAATTTTTCCGTAGTAAAACTTTGGGAAGAATCAATCTATAAGTGTCCTGAATTTTTTTTTGTATTGTTAAAAAATCTATTGCAATTTTTTGAGAACATTTTTTCTATGAAAATTTAATAAAATATTTACATGGTAACGTAATAATAATAAACAATTGACCAATATTCTATTCGAAATGTTCGAAATAATAAAAATTTTAATATTTTCTATCGTGGATGAAATAATGTCATCACTTAGAAGTAATAAAATCACATTAGGATTTTTTCCGCTCTCTCTAGAAAATAAAGAATTCCACAAAAATTTTACAAATTTTATTATAATTTTCTATCTTCTTGTATCTTTTCAAGCAATGTGTGTGTGTTGAAATATTAGTAGTATGTAGTAGAGTAATTTCGTTGTGAGATTAAATTCAGTTTCGTGAGTGAAGTTTCGAGTCAAGACGAGGAAAAATTCGCCCGATAGGAAACGTATTTCGCGGCATGACAAGAACAGTTTCGGGCTAGGCAAATATCCGGCCAGCTTACGACAGGAATCTCCCGACGGAGGTCTATCCGACCCCCGCCGCCAGAAACTTTACGGCAGAAATGTGGAAACGCACGGAACTTTGAACTCGTGCGAGCTGATTCGCCTAATACGACATATCCAGCTATTTATGTGAGAAGATTTTTAGAAAATAGTACTTGTTTCCTTTTTCTCATTTCGATAGTTTTAAAAAGACTACTTTTAAATTATTATATTATAAATAAAAAGTACTCGTATACCGAAAGAGTTTTTCTCAAGTATCTAAAAATTAGATACAAATACTAGATACAAATCTGAATATAATTTTGTTGGACTATAAAATAATTATATTAAATGACGTGGGACGCTCAAATATGATGAATGCTGCAAAAATGTTGACATTCTAGCAACTGACTTGAACATCCTACATACCTAACTACTTTAATGGTCTAATATTATTTTCAGACCAACAGTTAATCAAATTTTAAAATATTTTAGCAAAACCATTTTTTTTTGTGTGTATTGAATAAAAATAGATTGAGAAACGTAATAACAAATAATGAAAAAATGTTTACAAATATAAAATTAATTACAATTCGGTATTTTAATTATTAAAACGAGTTATACTAAAATAGGTTATTTTTCAGGAGTAAAAAATAGGATAACTTTATTTAACCATAATAAAATTTTTATTTATATTTAATTTTTGAAGATTTAAAGATATAATTTCATTTGTTTGCTGTGCATTCGCAAATAAAGTCAAAATAATGTTATTCGGAAAAGGAGAGGA
>QKQZ01029474.1:0-19813 GCA_003595255.1 Solenopsis fugax | reverse complement strand
TATCGCGGGGACCTCCCGTTGCCCCCCGTTCTCCGCGATCCGCGATATTCTCCGCCGCTTGTCGTCGCCTCGTCGGGACCGGATGCTATGTGTAGGCTTCGGTCGGCCCTCGACGACGGCTATTTCGCCGGCCGGGACGACGAAACGTGCTCCCGGACGTATGACCGATCACTAACCGCGCGGATCGCTCGATCCAACACGCGATCGCACGTCTTCACCTTGCAGACGAGCGAGCGACCGGCCCCGGCTTTCTGTCGTGCGCGACATCTGATACGATTTTGGCGGATGGTCGTCATCATTTGTCGTGCTGCCCGCAATCAGTTTAATCCGCAACCGGCGAGGGTACCATCGGAATTTACTATCTTCTAGACGGAACTGCCTCCGGTGGCGAGTTCATGACGACCAAGTATTTTTCCATTTGGCGTGTAAACGGTTTTGAATTACCGTCAATTGTTCCATGTTCTTTACATAAGATAAGGCAATCATAGTTCTTTCTTTTCGCTAAACCTAGATAAGTGAATAGCGTCTTATCGATAAGAACGAAAAAGTAAAAGTACGCGACGTGTAAGCGCCGTCATTAGACGACGTCGTCGTCTCGTCAGTCGAGGATTTAAACACGTCGGATATGGCTAAAAGCGGACTCTTCGAAATTATCGATAATATAATTTAGGAACGAAGCGATGAACGCTAGCGTCTTCCCGAACACCTAGCGTGAACACCTTCGTGACGTTGGAAATTGGAGCGATTATACAGGGGAATCGATCGGCGTCTCTCGCGATTGTTGAGAAGATTTACGATGAGTCATTCGCGCCACGAAAACGCTGAGCGCGTCTAGCCGAAAGCGGTGATGCAAAATATACGTCTGAAAAATGTTATCGTTCACGTTGCGAATGCGTGTCACCGTCGTTGACTGTCGTCGTCCTCGGCATTGTCGTCATTCGCACACTTACGGCGAAACGCGGAAAATTGACATGCGCCGCGCACGCGGTGCGCGCGTTTCAATCCACGCGGAAGTAAAAGATATTTACATCTTCGGATGGATTAATGACGCGTGAACGAAAAACAAAGACTATGAGACAGAGGGAAGGGAGGAGGGCAAAGCGGGCGTCGCGACCGACCAAGAACAACATTGAGTTTTCATGCGAATTTTTATGCTCGAGGCGACCGATATGTACTTATGAGAGTTTAAATAACGATTTTAACCCGTTACGGTCACCAGGGGTCCAAAAGACCCCACGCTAACTTTTATAAATAAAATTCAATATTTTTTTTAAGAAAAAAAATGTATTTACCCTGTTTTGCGTCTTATAACTCATCTCTTTGATTTTTGTTAAAATTGAGCATTTCAAACTTCAAAATAAATGTACTTTTTTCAAAACCTTCTATGAAACTAATTTTTATCTGAAAGTATACTATCTTGAGAATACACCTCTAAATTTTTATTGAATTATCTCAAAAATTAAAATTTTATGAATATTTTTGTAAAAAGTCTAATTTTGCAGTTTTTTTATTTGAATTTTTTCATTATGTTAAATTCTAATTTTAAAAAAATTATTGGATGACAAAGAACAGACCTCAAAGTATGTCCAGTAAAATTTTTGTGACGAAATATCAAAAAGCTGGTAAATGGCGACTGATTTTGTGTAGGGGATCCAGTGGACCCTCTATGACCGTTATGTTATTATTTGGAAGTGTGACCTCAACGGGTTAAACATGTAAGTTGAATTTGTAAACTTATTAAGCGTTACGAGATTCGCATAGATATTTTGCGGGATACGATTCTACGGCAACTTGGATAAATAAGTACGTGCAAATAAATAAATAAAATACTTGAATATTGTGCGCGATATACGCGATAGGAGAGAAAAGAAAGTAATGGAATATACATGATGCACATATGTACGCACGCATGCACTCAGCACTCGCTCCGCATCGGAAGCTGCATGCAGGCCGGGTTGTCCATCGATAGGCGAGAGGGTAATATCTGAAGGTATTTCAGCCGCGTGCAGTTTTTTATTTAAATTGCTTAATGCATTTTAAAACCGTTGGTATGGTCGAGTGTTGCGCCACTCTTTCGATAGAGTGTATATTCGCATGTCAATATTTACTGTAACAACTGAATTTTTCCAGTTGTACGAAATTTACAATTCAAAGCTCACTTTAGCTCTATAAACATACGTCAGATTTTACAGGATAGAATTCTATAATTTTACATGCCACGAATTTTGATGTATAATACATATATAAATTTTAGTTTAAATATTTTCTATGCCTATACATTTTGATTCTTCAGCGCATAATATAGAATTATGAATAGAATTTTGTCTTTAATAAATAGAACATTATTATTATTCTAATAAAATACTAACAATATGATTTTATTTTAACAATTCTATTCTAAATTTAATGCAAATAAAAATTATAGAACGTCTAAAGTGATGCTTTTAAAGATATATGTGAGGGATTGTTAAAATACACATATACACACACACACACACACACACGAAAACGTTGCATTGTTGAAATAAAAATATTTTTTTAGTGTTTGTATAACTACTAATTCAAAAAGTTAATGCTCTCGCGATCTTTTTCGTCATTATCAATGAAAAAAGATAGGTATTAAAGATAGATATTGTAAAAATAACTGATTATATTTATATTATCGTATATATCGCGATTGGAAAGATCGAATCGCTGCCTGAGTGTCTTTTGTTAGGATCTAAAATGTAATTAAAATCGTAAGTGATGACTGTGCGCGTTAATTAGAGCCAATGATCAACACCGCGTCGTATTGTAGCGATTAAATATATTTCGCTCGGATTAACGCGTCGATTCAACATCGATTTTGTATTCGGATCCTCCGGTTATCTGTATTTTTATATAATACTGTTTTTCTTTTATTTTTATCCATTTTCAACGTCTTGTAAATAAGTTTATTACGCGTCTGTCGATATCGATTCCGGATGTACTTACTGATCTATGAATAAATCTATTTCACAGATAAGCGTTGGACATTGGAATGCACAATAGAATCAGCTTGACCTCTTAACCAAACGTTCATGTTAAACGTCTCGAGTTAAAATGTGAATCGTGCAATAATTGTCGAAGAATTGTGCGATTTCTGATCTGATTACGAAAGCCCAAAAGTATCTTCGAAGACGAGTAACCGAGGCACGAAACTGAGAAGCGTGTATCGTAGGAAAACACTGTACAGCTTGAATTAAAATCGAATTTTCTTCGATTTTCTTGTAAGGACGTACGCTAAAACAAAATAAAGGATTTTTCATCATTATCTTGCTGCTTTCTCTTGAGTTATTCATCGCTATTCGATTGCCGGCTTCAATTGCATGTTTTGGTTGAAGACAGCCAATTTCAATCGAAACGAACGTTATCAAAGACATGTGAGAAGCGTGCCTAGGTAATGAAGCAAGAATTCGTTTTGCAATGTATTAAATGCACAAAGCGAGTGCCATCAGCGTCTTTATTAGTTTTGAAAACTCGGAGCACATTAAGAATTTTCAATCCTTTATTCATTCGAGTAATTCGGTTTAACCGAATTCGTTCGAAATTTTTTTACGTCGCTGTTTTTTCGATAAATGATAATTGGATTCGAACTCTATTTATGCAAAATTAATGTCGAGTTCTATCGATTAAAGAAAGACAGGAAAATAAGGTGCATTGAAAAATTTATTGAAGAGTAAATAAAGACGAACTAATAGTTTTCTTTCTAGCTAAATTAATTGTACAGACATTATGGAAAATTCAATTTTTTTTGATAATTTCGAATTTTGATAAAAAAAGGAAAAACCTAAAAATAAACATATTGGAGAAGAATAAATAAAAACCCATCAGTTTTTTATCTTAAATTAACGTAGATATAACAACAAGTCTAATCTTTTAAGGAATTCGTCAAAGAAATTAAATTAAACAATAACTGGAAAAAATAATACTAAATAAATATCAAAGAGGGGAATTCGTCGAAGAAATTAAATGAAATAACCGAAAGAAATAATACTAAATAATTGTCGAAGAAATTTGTTGAAGAAATAATAATGTGCATTGAAAAAAACATTTTCTGAAGAGTAAAAATTGGCTATTAATCCTTTTTATTTTGAATTAATACATGAGCACAAACATCACACAAAAAATACATACACAGAAAATCTACCTGTTTAAGTGCGGTGCAACAAAAACAGATAAATTTCCCCGTTCGATGATGGGATTCTCAGACTTCTTCGGGGAGATCCACGTGCTCCGTTTGTCACAAGACGCTGGCTAGCACCATACTACATAAAATCGTAGTCGGTCACGTATTCGATGAGCTACTTCGGAATCACGAAGGTGGGCGCATTCCATTTGTATGAGTTCCAGATCTTTCGTAATCGAGATCGGAAATAGCCAGTGACCAATGGCCGCGTGGAACGTTTGGCGAATCTCTCGGCTCGGCTAGGCTAGGCTTGAGCACGAAAAATAAACGATGATACGTTCTTCGCTCAAAAAAATGGTCTTGCAAGTACAGCCACAATCTTTTGGCTGCAAATTAACTGAGTTGATAAATGATTAGCAAATTATTCATGCGAATCCATCCACACTCATCGATTTTTTTTTTTACAAAACTCGCGGAATAACGACGAGAAAAAGCGCACGGTGGATCGACTCGCGCGGCTCTATTTTATATCTTTCGCTGGGAGAGTCTTGGCATGTCCTTGGCATCGCGTCAAATTGAATCTCGATCAAGTTCTCGGTCAAATATAGGTTTCGAAATCGCGCGACGCAAGCCTCCTATTGTTGAGGTAGGTACGGGAAAGCGAGCCGTGTGCCAAACAGCGAAATTCGACAGATTTGTATTTCAGTGTTATAAGTTGTTGTAAATATAATAACCTTGCATATAATACTTGATGAGACGCTACGTCTCTTGATGTACATTGTTAAAAATCGGCAGGAGAATTTAATGTAATGTACATTACATTTAATTGCATTACATTTTTTTTACATTAAAAACATTTAATGTAAATTTAATGTTGTCAAAAGTTCACTAAATTTCATGCACATGCTTTTCTGTTATAAATACATTGAATTTTACGACATTTTTAACAGTGTACGTGTGAAAAAGAAAGGACACGCAGCTTTCCGATACCTCTACATTCCTTCCGACGAGACGCGAGTCACGGAAAAGGAAGGATTGTGCGATCGGCACGAGTGATGACTGCCACGACGTTCCTTCACCTGCCTTTCAACCGACCGGACGATCATCGTCAGAGAACAAAACTGACAGATCGACACCCACCTCAACGCTCGACCGTCGTCCCTTATTTCGTGTTTTGTGTGACAGCGTGGACGTGTACGTGCGTCCTCGGTACGTGCCTCCGAATGACGAAACTGGACGAAACTGCACCTGATCAAGGACACTATGCGTGCCGCACCGTAAAATGCGTGTTTAATGCGTGTGCACCGGCGGCATCGGCGACTGATGGCGATGACGGCGACAACGGCGGCGCCGGTCAGTATCTTCACGGCAAACGTCCCCTGGAGAAGGTAACACCGGGCAGCACCGGCTATAATTGGTGTCCTCCTTCGCGAACTTTCTAACAGCCAAAGAGGGCAAAGTTAGGTTAGAATCAACGGTAGCTGGCAGGCCTGGTAGCTGGCAGGCCTGGCAGCTGGCAGCAGCTCGGCGTGGCCCGCCGCCAATCGGGAACGGAGCAATTCCCTAGAGCGGAAGAATTTGAATTATGAATAGAGTGAGAAAGGCGCGAAATTCGATATACTCATTTAATGACTGACGACTTCCTTCTTTCAAATATAATATTCTCTTGATAATTTTAATTCGAGAATTGAAATACAAATCTTAAAGAAGATTTGTATTTCAATTCTCGTTACTTCTTGTCGAATCATATCTTCCTTTTATATAACTTTAATGATTTTTCGAAGATTTCGAAAATACACCTACTAATTCAAAAGTATATTTCAGTATCTTTTATCGAATAATAGATTTTCGATGACTTTCACGATTTTACATATTTTGAACGGCTTGTTTTATAAACTTCGTTACCGGAATTTAATATATTTCCTTAATAATTGTGACGATTTTTCGAGGATCTCAAAAGATTCTCTAAACAGATAGCTCAGAGTGCTCAGACTCACGGAGATCTCGTCGCGCTTGCGTGCGGTGCGTTCCGCAAAGTGTTTATCCACACTCGTCGGGCGAGTGCGCGTCTCGATGACCATAATTCTGGCTTATCTGTGTGGCGAGAGAGCAAAGGGATACAGCTGCGTATGGAGATTACAAATATAATTAAACCGAACGTGGGAATTGGCGGTTTTCCGCACGCCGCGCGTCCCGCCGCAACAGCAATAATCGCCAAATTCTCCCGGGGCTGGATCGTGAGCTGACCGGACGGAGGACGACGGGGGAGATCCGCGCGCTGGGCTGGCTACCCAGTGAGAAATGGCTGCCGTTCTGAGGAGAGAGTTCTGCGCCGTGGCGAGCGCGCTCGCCGGCAACGGGAGCCTGCCGTTGCACGTAGCCGCACGGTAAGAGCAAGCACGTACTAGCGTGGAACGAATTGCCGTTTATTATTCCTTTTTCTTTCCTTCTTCATTTCTTATGGGCGACGAGAGCGCGACGATCCGCGCACGGGAGTCCGTGACGAGCGGCAGGCCTCGACTCCGCGTGATTGGATAATCGCTACATGTGCTCCGCAGGTCATTAACGAGATCGTCGATCCGATGCGACATCAGCGAGGGATGGCTGAGCAAGCTCCTGGTACGGAAGATCGAGCCTACGAAGGAGTCACACTCGCGGATGCTCTCCGACAAGGAGGTCATTTACGCGCTGCACACCCAAAACATACGACCAGACTCGATTGACAAATACTTGGCCAACTAGTGAGTCGACATCTTTGTGACCTTGCATCGGAGTGCGTGATGGTTCACTGACCTATAAACCGGATGCAATAGGATCGATTCGTCTTTAGCGGCATGCGACGCTTCTAATTTATTTTATTATTGTTCATGCTTTGCTAGCTTTTATAAACATTGCGGCGCAGTCCAGAACGTGGTTAGAACTCGTCTTCTTTATACATACTTATTTTGTCAAATTATCATTTTTATCGCACATTTGTATACTTGTTATTGTGGGTTTTGTGTAGAGAGTGTTAAGAGAAAAAGATATATTAATATCTAAATTTTCTTATTAAGTTTTAAAACAAGCTTGTGGTATCAAATGCTTCTCATCTATGTGAGGTTGTTTCTCTCTTTGTGTTATTCCAGCGAAGAGAATGTTAATCTCATACATTCGAAGAAATCTGATTTGAATTGCGAATTGGTGGGCTCGTGGACAGTGGAAGTAGGAGACTTGGATCAGGCTTTACATTTATGGCAATATACAGGTGGATACGAAAGTGTAGATAATGCGCAGGCTGTGCTTTCCAAAGATGAGGTATGAAATACTTTGCTGAATAATATGTAAAGTTGCTAGAGACATGAAAAACAATCATTAATAGCAAAAAAACTAATTTCTACAGGCTTTTCTGCGATTGCAAAGGGAACGAGGAAATTTTTTGAGATCACGCCATTTACAATATCTGCTGGCGTTCAGTTATTGGCCACCGCTAGAAAAACGGAAAGGCTCAAACAGATATGAGATACGCAGTTATAGTTTGAAACCAGGCACCATGATAGAATGGGGAAACAATTGGGCGAAGGCTATTAATTATAGACGCAACAACGATGAACCGTTCGCTGGTTACTTTTCGCAAATCGGTAGACTGTACAATGTTCACCATATTTGGTGTAAGTAAAACTGTATCGTTTATATTACGCTGCCTTTATGTACATTATGTTCATTCATCCTCATACATGTCAAATGTCTATTTTCACTTCTCAGGTTACAAGAATCTTCAGTCGCGTAAGGAAACGCGCGAGAGCGCTTGGAGGTCACCCGGTTGGGACGAATGTGTCGCTTATACCGTACCCTTAATAAGAGAAATGCATTGCCGCATATTAAGCCCAACTTCGTTTTCACCCACGCAATAAAGTTTTGCGGTGTTTTGAATCGCGGGTACGAACACAAATGCATTTGTATATTATACCGGTTATTTCTTATATAAATATATATATATGTACGGATTGTAATATTGTGTAAAAACATTTGTTACATGTATACACTGTGTAGATTTAAGTATATGACCTATTTACGCGCATGAAAAGCTACAAATTTTGTTGTATTACAACTGGCAGGATGTAGTTTGTTACTGTTTGACGTTATACATTAGCAAAGGCGACTGTTTATATATGCATATATAAAGTGTTACGATTGAACGTGGATCCGCTTGCGTCGTCCCTATATGAGAAGATTGAAGCAACGCACACACGAGAGTTGCTCCTGAAATTTTTCAATATTTCCGAGTGGATCTCTGTTCGATCGTGACAATATATATAAAACATGCCAATTTTTCAGAATGTCAGTTGAATCACAACGTACATGTATGTATAGAGAGAGAAAGATATAAAGGAATGATCTTTATATTTCTGCATTTTTTTCTTCAACTATTCAGCCATTAAGTATTCTATGGGAAATACGAGATCAGTACGTTCTGATTTTACTTGTGATTTCCTTATTTGCCATATTTTTCCATTTTGCATATTACATTGGTATATATTGCGAAGATGTAGATAGTGCAGTAGGTACAAAAAAAATGTTTAACATTTCTCATCTTTATTATCTTATCAATACGTATTGGATTAAACAATTTCAGCTATTTCCTGTAAGCCTTGATTTGTGATGCGAACAGCATCGTACATAATCCAATTTTCAGTTACAAAATGTGTATATATATTACTTAAATTAAAAAATGAAACAATAGTAATATAATAATTATCAAGAATGTTTATCACTCAATTAATCGCATTACGTATAATGCATTTTTCTCTATTTCACGTTATTTATCTTTATTAAAAAGACAATGGTATCTATTTCAATGAAATTTTACATTTTATGTCGTGTTAATATAATAAAGAATAATAATAGTAATAATAAAGTAACAATAATAAAATAATATTAATAAAACAATAAAGAAAATATTAGTCTATTGTACGTTATTATCTCATGCTACGGATGAGTTATATGAGCATATATTGACTATAAATGTTAACTCACCCACTCATGCAATTACATTCAATTCGATGTAAAACGTTTCAGTGTTACCACCGAAAATTTTTGATGAAATTATTTTCTTTAATTGTAGCTAATCAAATTGACGCTCATATAACACTATTGATTACGAAAATTTACGTGTTAATATTTCAATATAGAGCTGTACACATTACAAAATTGAATAAAGAATAAATATATTATAGACTCCAATGACGGCCTCGTTAAGAATTGCCTTAAAATGCACTATATATATATACAGCAGACATCCTACTATTAAAATATGGTACAAGGTGTTTGGTATGAGTCAAGTTCTCGTTTAAGAACAAAATGCAAAAATAAATTAAAATCTAATTACCGATAAAGCTTAGAATTGGCAAAGGAGATCAGATCTAAGTTTCGCTAAAAACAAGTCATTTTCACAAATTCATTAGAGGATAGGTCGAACGTATAAATCTTATACAATCTCGTATGCATCTTGTTTTCACAATGCTAATACACTTTTGAAATAATCATCCTTTGAAAAATCGCGCTATAACAAATATTTGTTTCATATACAGAAATTAGAGAAACTATATCAATCTGTATAATAATGATAGATAATATCGAAAATAGAAAGTACCTTCAGAAATTAAATATTACATGTAATATCTACACGCGATTTTAAATAATATCAGTAATGTATCATTCTACTTATCGCTGTTTCACATAAAAACATATTTTCTTGCGTGACCAGCCTGTTGAAGTCAAATAATGGCACAAATAGTTATTAAATTTTTATTTGGCTGCTTTTAAAAAATATCAATTTTTCTTTTTGTAAAATATATTTGTGTGTGAAGATCACTTTGCTTCGCAAAATGTATTCTGTATATATTTTTTGCTTGATGATCGGTCTGAAGTATTTTCTACTTTCCACGATATCAATAGTATTTATTCTGCAAGCACGACTATGCCTATTTTTGTTATTTTGCATATTTCCGCCTTGAAACAAGGCTGCTGAAAGTAAAAAAAAAAGTAGCTACGATTTATCTTTAATTAAAGCCAGAAATTGTATTGAAGTATATATAGTTACATTCACTTCGGTATTTCGTCATGTACAAAAAACAATATTTCTGTAATTGGCCGATAGTGTAAAGAAGACGTAATTCTGGAATTGTAATTATTACAGCAATCTCAAAAATATTGCGTTTCTATCTGATGACAGTGAATTGTATCGCGATACAAATCACCAGCATTACAAAATCACACTTTAAATGGAAGTAAGTGAAGAACGAGCTCGTCAAATAATCACAAGCATAATTTGATAATATGATATTTGATATGCTATGCCTATGATTAATTGTCTAGCTTACCAGTTATCACATTCCAACTGATAAAGTTAGTCACGCACGCGTTTTTTGGAAAATTTTTATAAATCGCTCTCTCCCTCTCTCTTTCTCACTCACTAAATACTAGATATAATCAAAATTCCATATCGCACAATTCTATAAGCGAATAAATATTTACAAAATTCTAGCAACATCGACAATTAATTTCCTAAATTGGGTATTCAGCAAGTTATAGTGATTACACAGACTATGGTCGAGAATAATCCTTTTACATACATACAACTTAACTCAGAGACACAACTCGTGCTATAATTAAAAGTGCATATAAAACTTAACAATTTCTTTTTTATATAGAACCTTCTCGACGAAGGTAGGTTTGATATCTAAAACTTTAATAATCGCAATTGTTTAATTATAGTTACTTATAATAACAGAAAGACATATTACATAACATTAAATTAGCCTAAACAGTTTTCCTAAACCACACATCTTAATTTAGAGTCCGGTTTGTTAGCACGAACAATCTCTGTTAATCTGTTATGCTTCAAATTGATTAGAGTAATTGATTTCTGATATTTCTCTCTCTAATAAGAACCTAAGGAAGAATTTAAATGTATCATACACACATGGATGTGTCATCATACTGTCTTTTCCATAATGAGTTGTTACATTTCGATTACTATGTATAATAAGTGTCCGTATTTACATAAATGGGGAATAATTCGATTGATTGTGACAGTTTTCCGTATTGTACAGCTTGGAACATATAACCATGATAACAATTGTATTGTTCATGTTTTACTACAATCACTCATATCACTATAATTGAACACACTTTTAGATATTCGTTCGATGCATGCTAGTCGCTTATATAATTTTAGTGTCGAATTTTATCTTCATGAAGGATTAAAAAAAACATTTATACATACATATACATACATACATATATATATATATATATATATGTAACGAAAATTGGAATGTGTATGCTATATTGCCATTGATAATGCAAATGACAAAATGTTTATATGAATGTTTAAAGCTTTTCATTTTTGTTTAAATATATAAATTATATAAAGAAAAAAAGATCTATGAACTTACGAAATAAAATGCAATATTTTTGGTCATGCTCCTCAATCTATTTTATAACTAATTACTTTTATCTCTCTTCTAAAGCTAAATAAAACATTTTTGTTTTAATTTATCTGAAGAATCTCAAGCTATAAGCGTAAAATAAAATTATAGAACGTTAGTTCTTTCTTTTATATAATATGCGCATTAATTAATATAATACAAGTATTTGATTGGCTTTCTCAACTATTGCTTACAAATATCTCATGGTGACATGTTTTACTGCTCTCCATATATATTAGAAATTAGATATCAGTGAATTGTAAAAATTTACAATTTTTGTATGATAACAATGAAATACTTTATACAATAAAACTTATTGACATTTCATAATTCAAAAGTAAGTGGACTATATGCATTGCTAAGTTTTAATTACATAACATAGTAGCACCTGCTTAAGAATGTTATTATTAATGGAAATACACTTTCTCAATATACGCAGTTTTTGAATTTAATTCGAAACGTGACATTTGTTTTTCGTTTATTGTACAGGAAAGTGTCAAATTATTATATAACAGAACATTATTAAGAGGAACAACAGTCACAATCATTTGGATATAGATTTTATATGTATAATGGTTTCGTGACATAAAATAAAAATATATGAAAAAAGTAATAAATGGGAAAAACAAAATGTGCATATTTTCATGTAAAAGTACAACATTGGGATGTGTACTGGATGAAATTTTGAATGTAGTTATAGAGTATATGACATAAATATAATCGAGCGAATGTAGATCGAAAAGTATATTCTAAACTCTTATAAGCAGATGTGGAGGAACAAACGTTCATTGAACATTCATTCAAAGTTCTCGTAAAATGCAAATAATCGATATAATTGAAACAAAAAGTGAATATTTTTGGGAATTGACATACCAAATTAAGAATATTATAATTACCAGTATAAAAGTATAGAGCATTTAATGCATCATTAACATCAATTTGTCTTATATTTAAGGTGTTCGTGATATTATCGTGGTGTTATATTTAACGTCTGCGCGATTATTTCTCTTCATTAAATATCATGTAAACACTTTTAACTCCACACTGGTTCAATGCAGCTGAATAAAGATACGGAAATAAAAAGAAAATTATGTGAGATATTAAATAACTACTTTTATAATAGAAAAGTTCATTTAATAATGTCATAAAAAAAAATTTAGAATAAAAAAGTACATCTTTATTATTAAGAATTTCTCATTATGAAATGAATACTTAAATTTTTGTTTAGACAGTGCATAATAGATAAATTAATATATCACATAAATAATATTTTTTCATATTAGTTTTATATAAACTACATATATAGAAGATATCCAAGATACAACGTTAAAGTCTTATAACAGGAAGTTTGAAAGGAATTAAAAAGTGAATACCAATTGTTTCTAACTCTCAACATTTTATTACCAATTCAATTCTCAATAATTTTATTACCAAATTAAATTTGTTATATTGATATAAGATGAAAAGTATAAAGCAATAGAAAGATAACTCCTGTTGTATCCTGAATTTAAACCTCTTTTTGAGAAATGCAAGTTTGATTACCGATATATTTACATTTACAAAAAAAGATATAGTTCTGCTAAATTTGTTAGAATATTACTTTACAAATTCTCCACTCTTTATTAAAGTAATTTTTTATTACTTTAAATGATATATATATATATATATATATATATGTATAATTAAAATCTTGAAATATCTAAAAAATATTCTAATACGCGCGATGCTCGATTATCACGAAGAATTTTTAAGTTTTTATTAATGAAAGCAACGTAAAAATTAGAACACCAGACTGAGAGAGATATCTCAGATTTACCTAAAGTCTTAGGGAAAAAAGAATAAAATATATATATTAATTCGAGCATTATAATTATTGTACTGTTATTTTTATTGTATTTAGCATTAATAAATAAATGTCTCTAAATTTCTTTTCTGTGGTATAGGTGTATAAAATTCTTTATTTTCTATACTGACATCGTCTGGCCTATAAATTTTAAGATTTTCTAATAAGTATTAAAAATGAGATTAATTTGTAAGATTTTTCTTTATCTCTATATGCATCTCGGAATATTTGGTTACGATTAATAAATATTACAATGTTGCAAAAAGCATCTAAATTTTTCTTCAATATGAAGCTCTTTCTCTTTCTTTTCTTTCTTTCTTTTCTAAATTGTCGAGATATCTGGACGATTAAAAAATACACGCGCCTATGACAATTTCAGTCCAATACACATTCCCAACCTCAATAAATCGTTCAGGTTCGGTTCCATACAACAAGCCGATCTTTGTTATATTTGTAAGTCATTGAATTATACGTCGGCAGACTCGTCATGTACTTACTACAGGCAGACATATACATATACATATATAAATACGTACATATATATGTATATGTATATTAATATGATTAAAATTAAAGACTATTAGGGGGGAAGGATGTAGAGCTATTACTATGAGCCAGACTTAACATGGAGCCGCTAAGACTTTCATCGTCCGGATAAGATTCTTTCGATGCCTCAGCTATAGCCAGAGCACTGCAATAATTAAAAAAAATACTATATACGTATAATGTACATGACAATGAATGCGTCTCATAAATAACAATATTTTTTGCAAAAAGTTTAAGTAAATAACACCGTATGTTTTACTTTCTATCACATACCTGAATCCTATTCTTGCACTTTCCTCATCAAATTGCTGCAGTTCCCGTTCTTGCCTTTCATGTAGCAGGCGTATACGTTCACTACGTTCACGAAGGAATTCCTGAGTTTCTAATTCCATTTTTTGTTCAAGCAAAGCTCGTCTAACAGATACACGGTCTTCCAATTCACGACGTTCTCTGTTCCTTTGCGCTTCGGCTTGCATCTTATTTTTTGATTGGTATGCCATTAGAATCTCTAATTCATAATTTAATCTTTCCTGTAAGAGTAATATTAGTTTGACATTAATATCATTGTAATTATGAAGTTCTACTGCAATACACAATAATATTACACAATAATGTCATTTATCATATCAGACCTTAAGATTATGGCATTCTACTTCTTGTGACTCGTCTAGCCGTATACTCTGTTTCTGGAGCATTTCAGCGATACTCTGTTCATATTGATCACCTAAAAGTGCCAATTTGCGTCTTTGTTCTTCCTTTAACTTCTTAATAACTGCTTTTTGTTCGTCCTTAGCAGTCGTTTGCAAGATTTGAGCTTTCAATGCTTTATATTGTCGCGTTTGTATTTTACAAGTTTCTCTAAACTGTTTACGAATTTGCATTTCCTTTTGCTAAAATTACAAAATCAATTTGTCAGTACAATTATTATCAAATACACAAATAAAACATTACTCTTAGAACAAACATCAATATTTATACACAAATAAAACATTACTCTTAGAACAAACATCATATTACTACATTGTTATTTACCTTGAGACTCTTCGGTTGTTGCTTAAGTTCTAACGCATGCTTTTTACGTAAATCACGTTCAGCCCTTTGCATATAATCCTGCTGATTACAAAGTTCTGTTGAATGTTGTCGATGTACTTGATCCTCACGAAGCGCGTGTACTGCTCTTTGTTGTCTATATTCTAACTCTTGCGTTTTTTCATGATGTCGCAGAAGCATGGCATGTGCTTGCTCCAGTTGCTGTTGCCGTTTATTCAATTCCTGTTTAATAAATGTAATCAATGTAAAATTCATATTCTTAAAATATACAATAAAAAATATAGACTATAAAAAATATGAACAGGAAGTAGTAAACTTGCTTTTGGAATTAACACTATTAAGAAGTTAAAGGAAAAAGAATTATTAATTTGCCAAATTTATTAACAGTATCCAAAATAAAAAAATACGATATAGAAAAGTTTAGGAGAAAATAAGTTCAATAATTAAGAAAATTTTTTAATATATCAAAAAAGATACAAACTTCACGAAGAAGTTCCTGCTCCAAACTATGGAAGATGAGTAACTTTTTTCTACGGAATTTTCGAATTTCAAGATCCAAGTATTCTCGTTGCCCCCTCGCAAGCCGTTGTTCCTCTTGCGCTTCCATCTGTCTCAAATTGTCTTTTTGACTTTGAAGTGTAGCATCTCGTTGCCTCTTTGGAGTTACCTCATCCTGAGAGAGTTCTTTTTTCCATCTTTCTTTATAAGCCTATATAATAAAATCATATATTTAAAGATATAAAAATTAAATGTGTTGAAATGTTATACCCTGATAAATTTTTTTTATATCTTACTTTGTACTCTCTTTTCTGTTGAGCTTCCAGAGCTTTACGGTCAGCTTCTTGTCTACTTGTTATATCTTTATTAAGTTTCTTTTCGGCATTTTGATTTTGTTTTAATTTACGTTCTAGCTCTTGTAGATGTCTGAGCTGCAATTTCTCGAGATCCTTACTAAACTGTTGCAACAGAGTTTCATACTCTTTATCCAACAGCTGTTTATGTGACTCCATTTCCATTTTGCAGCGTTCCTCTAATTTCACCTATAAAACAAAGAAGCACTGCATTGTAAATATAAAAATATAAAATTTGATCACAATTATTGTGGTAACTATTATTTATAGAGATTAGAAACTTTTTTAAATACAATTTTTTAAATAACTGAATCATTTATCAAATAAAATTTAATTTTTTCAAGTATATAATACAAGTTTTGAAATTTATTAATCATAAGAAAATTATTATTTTATAATATAATCGATAATTTTAGATAGAATGTTTAAATTCTTACCAAAGCACCTTGGTGTTCTCTCCTCATTCGTTTATATCCACTCATTTGTTCATGCATTTCTTCTTGCATATGTTCTTTCTGTTGTTTCGTAACAATTGAAGTTGTCCTAATTGTTGCAAAATTATTGGCACCGTGTTCAAGAAGATTGGCAGTGACACCACCTGCTGAGACCTTATGCCGATTTCTAACGGATCCCGAAGAATAATCATTACCATCAGCATTCGGCAGTGGCAGGCTATTGGTGGAGGAACTTTGAGAGCTTGCTGAGACGCCCATCGAGTGAATCGAGTGTTCTGAGGTAATTGAATTGCTTTTACTACTATCACCACCTGTTTGTTCATCAGGAGTATCTGTAAGTGATTGTGTAGTTTTAACGATTCGATAGAAATATCAGATAGAGCACATTTAATTAGCATACTAAAAAAGATACATAAAGATAGTTTACTAAGTTAGACATTTGAAAAATGATGACCATACCATCAGCGTCACCAACTGTGCTCTCTGTTTCGCATGAATCGATCATCAAGATTTTCTTCATTTTACGATAATTCAAATTATCTAATTCCCGAACCGCAGCTTTCGTTCTCTGTATTAAATCTATCAAAACTTGAGGCGAACGTGATCTGGTGACCAATTGATGCTGTAAAATTGAAAGCCTATAAGAGAACAACTAGACTACTACTAACATACTATATGTAATGTAATAAAAAAAAATATATGGATATAAAGTATCGCTACAGCTATACATAAGGACAACTCACTGATAACAGTTTCCCGGATGTTGGTCTTTCAATTGGACTCTTTGTGAGACACACCTCAACAAAATGTCGAAAAACATCAGTCCAATCTGGCGAATTTAACGTTGGAGTGTCGTTCTGTGCAATGTGATACAAGGCGCTCATTGCATTCATATTAAAATAAGGTGGCTTTCTTTCCGCTATAATCAATAATATAATATAATAATAATATAACGTAACAATAAATCAATAAGTAATGTAAGTTTTATGTGTTTAAGCTAGAATAAATTAGTAATTAGGATATAGATAAAACCTGATAAAATGAAAAAGTTAAGATGTTAATTAAATTATTGAACTTTGAAAAGTCATAGTATCTTTTAATTTGAATAACCGTTTTGTTACTTGATTGAACACAAAGAAATTATCATAAATAATTGTAAATTATAATGTAGTTCTTTTAAATTATTGATATACTAAAAATATTGATGCTATGTGTGATTAGTTTTTATATATAATATATATAATCAATAGTATATTAAATACCTAATTCGATGCAAGTTATTCCTAACGACCATACGTCAACCTTGCCATCATATTGCCCCTCGTCCATAGCCAATATAACTTCTGGCGCCATCCAATACGGAGTTCCTACGAAACTATTGGCTGGACATTTTATACTCGCGGACCCAAAATCAGCTAATTTCACTGTGCCATTCTCAGTAAGTAGAATATTTCCAGCTTTTACATCACGATGAATTCTCCCGAGGGAGTGAAGGTAATGCAAGCCGCGCAATACGCCTTCGCATATTGCAGCTATTTCTTCTTCCTTCAATGGTCTCTTGTGTACCTCGATAATGTCTGATGCGGAGCCAAGACAATATTCCATCACCAACTGCAAAACGGCATGCAATAGTTTTAATATTGTTTAGAGAATGCTTGAAAGATTTAAAATATCACAAATTGTCTGAATAAAAAAAGATCTAAAAAGTCAGTACGTGACTCATACATACCCAGGCAGTGTGGTCCCTGAGATAGCAACCCTTATACTCTATAGTATTAGGATGATTAAGTTGCCTAAGAAATCGAATTTCCTTTAATATGTCCTGCCATTTTTCCACCGTTTGCTTTCCCAGGTAAGACATTTTCTTGATGGCAACAATTTCTTTGGTAACCAGGCATCGTGCATAGTAAACAGCCCCGAAACTACCATGCCCGATCTCGCGCAGATCCTCAAATATTTTCTCCGGATCATTTTTCTCAAATAACTCGGCAATCTCTGGGTCCTTTAAACTACCAGGCCTTGCAACAGCTGGCATAGTCGAGTTGTTGATAATTAGATGCCCGAGGCCTAGTCCAGACACCTTGCCCTGTTATCTTTAGATTCCTTGCCCCAACCGTCTGTTTTTATTGAATCCTCTGTCAGTCCATTCCCAAATTTAACATTCTATCTTAAAAAAAAAAAAGAAAAGAAATATTTTAGATCGATATTTTCAGATAGATAAAATTTAACTTTAGATAATTTAATTTTAGATAATTAAAATTTAAGCTATAATAATTAATTGCATCATTAAACATAATTATTGTCTTCTTTTATAATTCTTAATTGTTATATAAAAAAAGTACAATTAATAAAGAATACTGGAAGTCATAGTTGTATGCAAGATGTTAAAAGCACACGTCTTAATTATAGAGAGAGAAATATGTTGAAAATCAGGACTTATTAACACTTTACTTTTTAACATTAAATTTCTTGGTGAGCATAGATTTAAAATGGTGAAGGTCATTTGTACCGATTAAATAAAAGATGAAATTTTATTATTTCTTTGTAGTCCTAAGCTGCAGCTATTGTGACTACAATTATCAAGGTTCTATAAGAATTCTCATATCAGATAAGGAATCTACATGTTTTTATTATTTGTAAATCACACAGATTAACTTGATAGTTACCAGACACACGCAGCTAATTAAGAATGACAACTTTCAAGTGATATAATAAGTAAACACTCAAGTAAATGACAACTGATTTGAAAGCCTCATTGATTTGTGGCACTATTAGATACTAAAATCTTTACATAGTAATACACATGCACGTAATGTTACAAATTAACTAGATAGTCATTAACTAAAGAACAATTTAATTATATCCTTCTACAAGTAGTCATTTTTCAAAAGATCTTGGCAATTAAACCTTTCACTTTTGCACTCACACTGGACATTATTTTGAAAACATTTTTTTTCTCATTTACTTATACTCTTAAATATCGATGCACGTGACTCCGTTTTGCAATTAAATCCTTTGTGAAATTTCAAGTTTGAGTTTGATTGAAGAGTCTGTGTCTGTCTCCAAGTTCTCGGGAAAGGATCCGTTGATTTTCACTCCGGAATCAGAAGTCGAGATATCTTTCTCCGAGCCGGATATGCATCTCACGCATGCTTTACGAGCGTAAGGACGGAGGAGCGTACATCGAACAGCGAAGGCACAACAAAAAAACATTTACGCTCGGCTCATTGTCCGAATTTTGTCGTCGTTGTTGTCGCTCCCGTTTTTTATCTCGTTTGCGAGAGCGAGATGGTAAGGAGGACGAGAGAAAAACAGGTAACGGCTCAAACGACACAGAAATAGGCACGTTCCTCCTGTAGGAGCGACGAGAACCATCGCACTCCCGTCATTGTTGTCGCGTTAGTCACGTTACTCGTCGCGACCTCGAGCGGCTGACACCTAGTGTGCATCAT
>QKQZ01029471.1:0-11243 GCA_003595255.1 Solenopsis fugax | reverse complement strand
AATTCTAGGGTTGGCAACATTTAATAGGGAATTTAGTTCTCTTTTAGAAAATGTAATAATATTTTCGAAAATTCAAAATTTTTTTTTTTACTTTTGGCCAGCTTTTCGGGATTTTGGCCCATTGACGTGAAAATTTTCGAGAAATAACATGTGTAAGATTCTTAGAAATATATATAGAATTCCCTGACATTAGGGCATAAGTAAAAGCATCAAAATATGCGAGACATAAGGACCTAAGTAGAAGTGTTGATATGCGAAATGAAAACATCACAATACCAGTCGAATCTTGGTTTAGTTGGAAGAGTGCTAGTCTTCGGAACAAGGGATCCCGAGTTCAAATCCTGCCAGCTCCTTTAATTTTTCAGTCGTTCAGAGATACCGAACCAGCCTGACATTAGGAATATCTTACAAATTATTAGAGAATATCTTACACATGTTTTTTTCACGTTCAACCCGGAACAAAGGAAAAACGGTTTTAGAAGGGCAGTCGTTTTCGACACAAACATTACCATTAATGGTAAGGCCGATGTCTTATCAGCATCGAAAGGACCTATCGGCTTCGAAAACGCCCGAAGGATCTCGAAATGTGTGCCCGGAGGCAAAGACAGCGCGCTTCTTCGATTTAGGGTTAAATCGACGATCTCCAGGCCGATTATCGATAACGTCCGTACTGTCCGCAACGAGTTCGTCCGACCGCGATTTCCAAGTTCGTACCTTGCGCTGCGCTGCAAGCTCGCGCGAGCATTAATTTCGTTTCGCTTCTTGCCGCTTGCATAATTCGTTTCGTTTTTTTCTTTGTATCATAATTAACCTTTTTTTGTGATTAAAAAATTGTGCTGTTACAAATTAGAGATTGCACCTTTTTTCATTCTGTCTTTCCTTAATCCACATGCGTCACTTTTCTGTGCACGTTTGGCGGATGTTCCCGCCTCGAACAATATGATGAGTAACGTTTCAGTATGCGATTTAGGGTACGGTCAAGATGATGCTACAAATTTTGAATGGTCAATTTGTAAAATTCTTTGTTTTGATTAGTTAATTAAATGCTTCGAAGCATTTGTAGTGTCTGATTGACCGCAGCCTTAGATCATCTTCAGTATAAATAAAATCTATGAAAAATTAAAAATATTGATATCATAATCACCCTGCACGATTAAGATTTATTGGAACCTAATTGTGGATAATTTTATAGATATTAAAATAAATTATAGTAGTAAATTCTTTCTGTTTTATATTAAAAGCTTAATTATATTGATATTTAATGGAAGATAATAATAAAAAGATAATTTGTTTAATAATTAAATATAATTTAAACAGTTTAAAATTTTTTAATTTTTTTTTTTTGCTGTTATGAAGAAGGAATATCGATAAGATGACTGTTAAACCTTCTCCTGATTTCCATGAAACCAATTTCTTTCTCTTTTAGATAGCCTTAATGAACAAAAAATATAATACATCTAAATATAAAGTTTCATTTGTAACTGTAAAGTTTTTGTGAATAGCTGCCCATTAAAAAAATGTTTTTAATTGAATTTTTGAACAATATTAAAAAGTCGTTTAATTGTGTTGGCGACAATATATAAAGCTATATGACTTTAACATTTACGATATATTTCATTGGCATCTGCGTAATAAATGCAGGTTGCTATCAAAAATATTATTTTATTGTATTCTGTTGTGTTTATTAATAAAATGTTTATAGACTTGTATTTTTTGATTTGATCACATTAAGCGTCAATAGGCTTTTATCGTCTATATCACATCAATGCATGGTGTGATTCTTTTATAACGGTTCTTTTATATTTTTTAAATATTTTTTATTATATATTTTATCGCCACTATTATTAAATAGCAGATTTTTAATATTGTTTCAAAAGATCAATTAGAAATATTTTTTATATCGATCCGATAAAAGCTTTTATTGGATCGATATGAGTTGTTGTGATATGACAGTTATAAATGGAACCTTATTCAAATATATATTATACTTTTTGTTCACTAAGAATATCAGAAAGTGAAAAAAAGTTGCTTAATAGAAATCGAGGAGCTGAAAACGGTCTTATTGATCTTCTTTCTTTTTCAATGCGTTAAGAATGTTATATTTTATTTTAATATATTTTAAACATTTTACAATAACGCTAACTTTTTATTTATTTATTATTATAATATTAGTTTTATAAAAAAGTAACGTTAGCTCATCGTTAAAAGTGTCTCAAAAATAATAACAAATAATAACAGTTCAAAATAATTCGGAAATATCACAAATATTTCACGGTAAAATATTTATGTAATAATAGGAACATTTTGTCGATCAAGCTAACGTCGTTTTGCGAAGAAATCTCGGGAAATCTCTCGGGATATAATGGTCCAAGACCCTTCCAAGGGAATGCTAAGTAGACAAACGACAAGTGGAAACTCGAGGAATCTGAGGAATCCTTAAAAAAAGGAAAAGTAGTACGGTAGAGGGAAAAAACCTGTAGAGAGAAAAAACCAGAAGTGGGGGGCGCTACGTATGAGTGAATGAGTGAGTAAACGAGTGGAATGATCAAAAGGAGCGGGAATGGAAAGGGAGAGAGAGAGAGGAAGGGAAAGAGGGAGAGAGAAGAAAAGATGCGAAGAAGAGAGAAAGACAGAGGAAGATGAAAGACCGAATAGTCGTGGAAGTGGCATCCTCTTCGCGCGGGCGTTTCTCGATGCATCCGGTGTAGGCTGAGGCGTTACAGTTGAAGCGTCTCTCATTTTTCGTGCTGATTCGTTCGGTTGAGTCACATCGAGAAGCGCGTGTGAACGGCAGTTCCAGCCGCGCGTTCGCGTTCATCGCACACATCTCGCGCGAAACAGTGCGAAGTATAATCGAAGGATAATCACATTAATAGCGATGTAGCTTGGGCAGGTCTGTAAAATCGATCGGCCGAAGGTTCCTTGATTATTTACAAAGATAACACGATAATTTAATTTAAAATTGTCGCGGTGTAATTTCTACGTAGAATGATTCGAATGCACGTATAATAACTTAAGCATTAAACAGCAACTATTTTCGTTCTACTCGAGCGCTAATAGCATTCACATGACCGCCAACTGTGCGAATCAGCTGACGTAAACGCAGTTTAAGGCAAAAGAAGAATCGAAACACAAACAAGGAAGTAGAATCAAGCGTAAGCAAGTATTAATCTGTATAAAACTTCAGAACACAGATTTAAGCACGTACTTAAAAGAACTTAAAATTAACTTAAATACGATTTGAAATAATCAAAGAACAAAGAGCAAAGACTAAAGGAATTCTTTTTGAAGAAAGGAAAGACCAATCGGCGATACATGAATTACATTTTTACTGAAATGAGGGAAAAAAAGAGAGTGAAATGTGTACAAAGAGAAAAGAAGAGACGCGCGCATGGATGAAATGAAGAACTAGAGTTGCAGTTCTGAAACGTAACTGCAAAGTGATGGAAGTGATAATCAACGAGCAGCAATTTGGACATTGTTGAAGAAGACATTGAATGATGTTCAAAGAAGGGATAATAATAAGGAGATATCGTTTGCTTTGGATAAACAAGTAATTATATTTTTACGCAACTATGTCCACGACTAGGCTCGTTTTGCTTGGTCTGACGTTATCCTTGATAAAAACGTCGTCGGAATCGCACCTGACAAAATGTTGCCCGCCAGGAGAGATTTTTTCAGGGCATTCCACCGTAGAGTGCGTTTCAGTACCGAGGAACGCGAGAGAGCTTTACGTTAACCATTGGAATATCACTGCAGAGTTCCAAGGAATTCCTCAGTGCGATAAACCAGAGGATCTTATGACAACGCCACTCGACGATCTCAATTCTAACAATATTTTAGAGGTAAATTGTAATTGGAGAAAAGCCACCAATACCGGCACTCCTAAAGTGGCGTTTTCTTATTTCTAGGAAATTAAACATACCAGGTAACAAGTTGACGTTATTTATTCGATATTTTGACGTCAAAATAACAACAAATAACGTCAAATTGCTACCTGGGATTGTACTGCATTAATACTAATAAGAATATGATCTACTTAATTAAAGATAATTAAAGAAATAAAAACCTATAGTTCATATATTCATGGCTTCTTTCTATATTAAAAATGAATTTTTGAAAAGCGAGAAATTAAAATTTGCACAATTTTTTTGCAAATTGCATAGTTTAAACATTAATAGTGAATATATAATTGATAATATTGAGAATATTTTACGTGTTTATAGCTTTCTAAAACTATTTCATATTTTTCTCTTTCATATTTTCCTCGTAGTACAATTTGGAACTTAAAATCGTTGTGCAGCGTAAATCGGTATATCTTTCCATGAAAATAGACAATAACTATGAAATCTTCAATTACAATGTTGTAAAGATATTTCATAATTTTTTTCACATTTTCTTTAATACATTAAGGTAGAAAAAATAGCATCGAGCACGAGGTCCATGTATACACTAATAAGCCAAAAAACATATAAAATGGGAGACTTTAATTCTAGCATTTTACTTTTATAAACTTTGTTGTTTAATACATAAAAATTTATGTTATTACTTAGTTTATCTATTTTTTTTATAGTTAACTCCTTTACAGAGCTGTGTCTGAATTCTGCCATGTTTACATTACTGTTTATTGTGCCAGTTTTGAGACTCAATTTCTCAGACTCTCTTTTTGGGTTATGTTGTGAAAATATTAATTATTACAAAATACGAAACAGTATTAAATAGTATAAAAATGGTTATATCATCTAATAGAAGACACTAGTTTGTATGCATGTTTTTAAAGTTTTATTTTTAATTTTTGTTTAAGAAATATTACCCAAAAATGAAGTATGCGCAGTATTGATGACTTTCCTCTATTGAATTGATCCTCTTTACGAAAAGACCGCGATGTCTTGGTTGACGAGGTAGAAATCAAATCTTCAAAGAAAAAATACAAAGAGGAAAGTATTTCTTTAGTAGAATGCATAATAAAAATTTATGATAGAAAACTTAATATCAAACAGATAATACAATCTTTTCAAAGTAACATTTTAATTTCATTTGTATTTTATTTTATTTTAATATTCTTCATTTTTATTGTTATGATCAAGAATTATGATGCTTTGATGATTGACGAGAGAAATCAAGTGTCTACAATAACAAAAGAAAAATAGAAAGAAAAACGTGTTTTAATAAGAAAGTAAAATAAAACTTGTTACAGAATATGCAAAACAGAAAATTTTTTCAATAAAGTAACACTGTTCATTTTTCTTTAATTTTATCTTAATTTTCTTTATTTTTTCATTATTAAGATAAAGAATACCTTAGTACTCGATAAGATAAAACTATCTTTAATAAAGCAATAAAAAGGAAAATGCGTTTTCCTTTTCTACACTGTTAGAAAATTTGTGTACTTTTGTGAAAAAATTTGCTGGTTAAAGTTTGTGTTAAGTAATGACATATTCATGTGTAATTTTTACACATGTCTGCTATATATGTTAACTAAACTTAACAGATATAAAATGTTGAATTGTGAAAATGATTTAAAAAATATATTAAAGTAATTTAATAAATACGTGCAAATTGTGTTACTATGACATATTTTTTAAATCATTTTTATAATTTGACATTTTGTATCTGTTAAAATTTATAGAAAAAGAGTGATGTTACACTGTAGCAGGAGTGGGTATAACTGTGCCATATCTTTTTATCATTCTTCTGTTAATTTCATCGTAAAAATTGTACTCGAGCAAATTGAAGGAGTGGTTAATATTTAATGATTGGTTAATTAAAGGTTGCGANATTAAAGGTTGCTCGTATTTGCAAAACGAAAAGAATTAGCATAATTTACATAATTAAAAATGAATGAAAAATATTACTTAATTATAAAAGATAGTATCTTTTAGTCTATAAATTATGTGTTTTATTATAAGTTTTTATTATATATTTTTTAACCGTGTATAATAGAATATATCATAAAAACTTATAATAAAACACATAAATTAAAAGATACTATCTTTTACAATTAAGTAATATTTTTCATTCATTTTTAATTATGTAAATTATGCTAATTCTTTTCGTTTTGCAAATACGAGCAACCTTTAATACCACTACCTCATTAAATATTAACCACTCCTTCAATTTGCCCGAGTATATTTAGGTGTGTCTCATTTTTTCACAAGGATCCTATCTGAAAAAGTGCATGTTAAATCGATTATCGTATCTCTCGAAATTTATTGTTGACGCTTTTCCGTAATGCTGATTGATTCTTCCGCTGTGCTTACTTTGTGAGCTACTGTCATCGCGGAGATTGCGTTTTAACAGTTATGTGTATCGAGGGTTAATAGTATAAATTTGTAGTTTGTAAATTATGTAATATCAAAAACTCTGTTTTGAGGCGTAGCGCGCGCCTGTTTTGTCTAGTATATAATGAAAACTATGACAAAAATAAATAAAAATTTACACAAAGGAGTATTTCAATTTTTTACAGTAGAAGAAACTTAAATATGAAGATCTCGCTTTTAATATTCAATTTTTTTTACAAATGATAAGAATATGGCTAAATGTTTTTTAATTCATATATCCAGTAGCATAGTTTATAAAAAATATAACATATTTCCACACTTGCACGGAAAAAAAAGATTAGCTGCAACAGCTAAAAATTGTGCTGGCCCAGCAAATCTACAGCCGTAATATACAGACAGCCAATCTGCTATATTACAGTAACCAAATCTTAGAGCTGCATAAAATTAATGATTGCAACAAATAAAAATAGGATACCATAGCATGACAGATTTGTTGGTATAGTAAAGAAAACATTCTACTTAATTCAATTCATATAGCTGTAGCAAAGTATATTTGTCACAATAACACATATTTTTGCTACTGTACTAAATGAAATTTGGTATATTAATAATCTTTATTATAGCAAAAGATTAGTTGCTTTAACAAAACTGAGTTAACTTTATGAACATGCTGATAAATGCTATCAGATATAATTTCTTTGCTGAACCAATAAATCTACTTAGTTATAAATACAAAATTTATGTAGCAAATTATAGTTTTGCTAACGCAACAAATCCATTTTTTTCCGTGTGAGAATTTTTTTTCTTGATAGTACTTTTATGGTAGATATTATAGCTATTATCGTCGCGTGATACAATTAGACTATATTATCCCAGTTATACAGGGTGTCTTGAAATTCGCGACTCAAAATACTATAACAAGAAAGTCCTCGAAAAATTAAGTGAAATAGTTATTTATAAATTTTTGTTTATAATATAATATAATAGTTTAAGGAGATTAGGCACTCAAATCGCTGCAAAAATAAACCTCTTCTTTATGAGTCAATTATAAAGAAATGAAAGCCAGATTTACCCTTTTATACAATGTTTATTGCTAGCATGTAGATAGAAAAAAATGGATGTTAAATATATATAATATATATTTAAAAAATGGCGTGAGACAAAGGGACGATCATATAAGAATTTGAAAAAATGTGTTCTTACTCTTGTAGCGATACAGAATTTAAAAAGTGAGAAAATAATATTTTTCTTATGGGATGTTGTTTATCAGACTCGTAATTTCTGGTTAAACCTAAAAAGACAGGAATTGTAACAAAATTATTAAAATGGTCGAAAAACGGTGATTTTTTTCGAAATAATATTTTTTAGGAAAAACTTGAATTTTTCTGTACTGTGTCAGAGATTTGATCGGAATAATACATGCTCTACGTATTTTAGAATTTTTTCAAATCGATCTGAATCTCCATCTGTTCGTAATGAGAGCAAAACCAAAAGACAAAAAATTCGAGAGAAAAAAGCGTATATATGTATATGTATTAGACATATATATACATATATATATATATATATATATTTAATATGAATTTTTTTCTATCTACATGCTAACAATAAAGATTGTGTAAAAGGGTAAATCTGAGTGTGCTTTCATTTCTTTGTAATTGACTCATAAAGAAGAGTTTTATTTTTGACTATCTAATACTCTTAAAGCAGGTCAATTAGAGATTGGACGACCTGCCATGTGGTCATTAAAATAATTGCGCAACTCATGGACACGATTATCTAAACATAGTTTGTGATTAGCCAGATTAAGCCATAATATCTCAAAAATTACTGCTTGAAATAAAAATTTACAAATAACTATTTTTTTTATTTTTCAATAACTTAGCTATAATATTTTGAATCGCAAAAAACTCAAAATATTATGGTGTTCAGAAAAATATTATTTTCAGAATACCCTATATAATCGATTATGTGAAACGCGTTATTTGGAACAACGATTATATGAAACAACGTTTAAATATAGCGTCGTTAAAATTGAGTGGACCTTGTTTATCAATTTAATAAATTGTTTGTAGGTGCCAGCTTGTCTCGAGATACTTCACGAACAAATAACTGGAGAGAGCATCATAATAGTCGTTCATTGTCGATCGAACAAAGACCGATGGGTGAACGCGATTAACGCATCCTTTCCGCAGTTCGCAGACATCAGAAAATGTTGCCCTCGCGATACAGTATTTGACAGCCGCACAAAGGCTTGCGTGAGCCAATTAAGCGAATCAGAGAACCTTGTAGCAGTTTTGTTAAATAGATCTGTTGACATAGAACTTGTGGTGGTAGCTACCGAAGGTCCACCTACGTGCAAAGGAGCGATCGTCGACTATAAAATTAATGAAAACGATGTCTTCCTGCGGAACAATACATATTCGGTGAGCAAGACAGAATTAAAATTTCTAAGCTAAGATCAGGGATGCCGCAAGGCGAGATAAGACGAGATTTTCCGAAATCTCGTCTTGTCTCGAAAAAACCTCGAAATGTATATTCTCATCTTGATCTCGAATTCGAAGATCTTGTCTTGTCTCGAAATTCTCGAAAATCTCGACATGTAATACATTAACAATAAATTTGTCAATATTGATTTCGTTAATTATGTACATAAATATTATTATAATTATTTATTTGATTATGATTTAATTAAAAATATATATGCGTAGTTAGACTATGTTTTAAAAATTATGCAGATATGTGATTTTTTTTTTGATAGCCATAGTGAAGCATTTGAATAATAATATAATTCGTGTTTGGAAATGGGAGCGTGGTGATGCGTGGAAATTGACGAAATAAACCGTAGATATGGAGGGCTCGTGTGGAGATTGTGTGGCTCTGTGTGCAGAGCGTCGGACTCGTAAGTAACAGGTCGCGAGTTCGATCCCAGGCAGCCCGCATATACGAATTTTTAATTCGTATCTTTAAAGATATATGGCTGTGGACCCCTGGCCAAGGGCCCCTGACAATAAGCTGTCGTATTAGTGAAAAATGTTGGTACTCTGTTCTTGAGGAGAGCGGAAATCCAAGGGCCAAACAAGACAAACCGTAGATCTGTGTATATAGTTTTACTTGCTTCACTAAATCGAGTTACAATGTTACAATAGGTGCGACTGTGACGTGCTCACGACTTTAGTCCGATCCTATCAGCCTTGCCCGGGCCGGCGAATTTCCTTTTCAACCGTTGCAGGTCGAACGGGTTCGAACATGCCTTAATCCGGAAAATGTAAAAAATTTTATGGCTAACATCTGGAAGTTATTCGGTTAATTTTTTTTGACCGAGGGTCATGGCAATTGTTCGCCACACGTGTATTACTTGATTTAATATTATATCAAGTATTGTATAGTTTAATGTGATCTCTGTGTATCAGAAAGATATTACATTTATTAGTTAATAATAATAACTCGAGGGGGCGGTCCTCATTGCTGAAGATCCACCAGTGGCACGCAGACTGTAATTGTTTAATAAATTGTTTGTAGGTGTAGACTCCATTATGCCTCCCGTACATTTATTAGTTAAAACTTAAACATTCTAAACATGTTCAAACTTTCATCTTAAATTGTTAGAGTAATTGCATTGTAACTTATAATTTTTTCTAAAATAAAAATAAAACAAGTAAACAGAGGATGTGCGAGTCAAACGCGGTTGTTGGTGCGTCAATAATACAACATAAGTATATTTAAGTGCTAATACATCTATAACGCAGATACATAAATAAAATTCGGACGCGTTTCGACTTTCTTTAAGTCATTTTCAACGATGGTTAATTAACAAATTCATTATGCTTATAGCTATTTAACATAGTCGCGTTGATCGATGACAACAATTACAAAATTATAAAAAATTATCTTCAATTTAGGACAGGTTGTGTCCGACACCAAAAGCGAGAAAGTGGCAAGCAATGGTGTTATCTCCATGTATTTCAAAATTTAAACGAGTTCTCACAGCAATGTCAAGAATGTTGGTAGCTAGATGGACAAAACGATAGATCATGCCGTAATCTGCAATGAACAGTGACTATGAATCGTCGGAATATAGAACAAAAAGAAAAATAGAATATAGAAAAATGTGAAACAACTCACCAGCACTGCCATATTAAGCCTTTTTACAAAGTGTTGACGTCACATAGTAAAATCACAAATTGTCAGCTGAAAAAAACAGATTTAAAAAGTCAACTTACTTGAGAGAGTCGGAATTAAAAATGAATAATTAATAAATGTGATAAATAAAGTAATATGATTTACTTGTTTTATTTTAATATTGCCGAGTCTGAATTTTGCTTTTTCTTTTCTAAAATAATTTTTAAATTAAAAAAAATCATTTTATGAAAATATTCAAATATATTTTTATCAATGTTTGATTTTTTGAAATTAAAATGTTGTTACTTTCTATCATTTTCATAGTTTCTATCAGTTTAGAAATATTTTACAAAAGAATAAAACAATTTCTACAATTTTTCGAGACTCGAGATTTTCGAGAATCTCGAATCCAAAATCTTGTCTCGTCTTGAAACTTAATACAAAAGTCTTGTCTCGATCTCGTCTCGAATTTGAGACGAGACAAGACGAGATTCTCGAAGGCTCGAATCTTGACGGCATCCCTAGCTAAGATAATTTCTAAGCTTCTTACAATTGCATACTCCTTCATTCATAAAACTATTATCTCGAATATTTTAAGAATTTAATTGTTTTAAAATAGACGAACAATAATTGATGAGCAATAATTAAAATGAGAGAAACTATTGTAAGATTAATAAATAAACAAAAATAAGATTAATTTTTGATTTTTGGAAACATAAATATATAAAATTTTTATTGAAGCATTATTTAATTAATTGTCAAAACAAGAAAGAGATGCGGCAAATGCGAGTCAAGCGCGGTTAACGGTGCGCAGTGAGTAAACAACAAAAAATAATATGT
>QKQZ01029463.1:0-39984 GCA_003595255.1 Solenopsis fugax | reverse complement strand
TTTACAATAAAGCCTCGAATGTCGAAAAAAAACGGCGGAAGCAAAGGTGTACACCTAATATAAACCATAAACTAATGTATGCTCCATAAAGTTTGCTGCGAATTTTTATAAAAATGGCTCATATACTCACTTCGTCACTAGTTTTTTTGCATTAAACAGACGCGTTACTACCAATTTCCCAGCCCTTCTTTACTTACTTTCTATCATCTTTTAAGCGTATACTCTAAGCATAAGGTGCGTTTTTAAATGGTAAATTCAAAAGTGGACCTTACTTTATGCTAGGCCCTATAACTTAATTTTTTTAATGTACAGAAAGCAAATATTTGAATAAATAAAGCGAGTAAAATAAAAAGTATAACATCGTTCGCAAAATGTTTTACATTCTACATCATGTTTTTGAAACGTTGTTGAAACAAAGTATGCCGTAAATTTTGCTACAAAAATGGTAAGAAAAAGATTATCCATACAACTTTTATGTGACGATACACAAAGTACTCATTTCCCATTTACAGATATTTCATGACAGATGTTTCGAAGCGAAACAAAAAAATCCATCGTATTCGCATCGACATTGTTAAAACGAAAGAGCGAAGCAGAGGAGAAAAAACCGAAGAAAGGCCGAGACAGAGCCTCACGCGGCTCGCGCGAACCCAAAAAATACACCGAGAGGTTAAATGTTACATGAGCTTCGGCGAAGAGAAGACCAAGAGCGACCGGGTTCCCGGTATCAATTAGCCCGTTGACGGAAATAGCGTACATAGTCGCCACGATTTTTCGAGACGAGAACGCGAGAACTGCGACACTTCAGGCTCAGAATCTACGAACAGGTTGACACTTTATCTGCCGAAAGCATCGGTCGCGCGAAGTGTCTATAAAAGGGACAAGGGGCAAAGCAAGAAAGGACCGCGTAAGGCGACGCGGCCTTCCCCGCCTTCGAGATCGATACGCGTTCCTATACTCGCGCCGCGAGTAGTTCGAACCAACATGCGAAAAGACTTGACCCGTGCGCGGCGATCGCTTCTTTGCGAATGCCTTTGCTCGAAAATGAGAAACAGAGTTACACAGGAAGAATTTTAACAAAACGAAGAAAAGGAAATCTGTGAAAAATAAAACAAAAGGGACAGCTCCCGCTAACTTCGCACAATGCCGGCATACCTTGAAGAAATTGCTACGTCACTCGCGCGAGCAGTGATTTACCATATCCGAGATCCATTATGAAACTATAAGCGAAAGCTCCCTGGGTACTCCACGACGGTAATAATTGGTCGCCGAGGGAAAGAGGAGGGAATAAACGATTAACGTTGCTACGCCGCGCCGTCTGTAAGCGCACGCCGCGGTTCTTGCACGGGCACGGCATGGAGAAGCGAGCGAGCCACTTGTCAGCGGTTCAGCAGCGGTGCTGCTTTCCAACAACGGGAGGAGTGCCCGAACCCTTTTCAACTGGTCCCCGAGTCCGGTCGGATCCGACGACGCTCGTTTTCGGTCCCCTGTCCCCCTCCCCCACCTCTTTTTTCTTCTGCCACTCTACTACCGTTGCCGTTTCTTCCCAGGGATTCGCGGTGCTAACATTCCGCTGTGGCAGGCGACCGTCCTCCCGGGCCGAACAGATATCAACTTTCCCACAGCTGGCTTTTTGGAGAAGCGAATGTACGATTTCGCAGAAACGCAGAAATGAATGTCGGGAAGCCTATTGATCTCTATACGTTGCATGTGCGTCAATTGATCACCTTGTGGGAAATGCAAATGGAGGTTGCAACAGATCAACGATTGCCCTGCGGCAATTGCACCTTGCTGTTACCTTGCGTGTATATCGATATACACCAATCAATCGTTACTCAACACGGTTGTGCGTTTAGATTCGATTTCTGGAATGCCATGGATATTGAGTATGGCCTCACCAATTGCCATCATCTTTGGAGAAAAAAAGAAAAAAAAAAAAGTATAATCAGCACTGCGGTAATGCACTTCTTAGCAACGGCGACGGACGCTGGAACTTTACAGAGAATCGAGAACAGCATTTATCTAATGATAGTAATAATAACTCTTTTCAAGGAGTAGCGATTATTCAAATCGGTTTTCCGTGAAGTAACGTAAACGGGAGAATGAGGTTTCTCAATTTCTGAGAAAAGAGCCGAGTCAGAAAAGATCAGAGAGAGATTGCGAACTCATCCCTATTAACACATACCTCGCAATGGTTCCTCGTACATATCGCGCGAAACTTTCTCACAACCGCGCGTTTCGTTGTCCCGCAGTTCTTCCTTCCTTTTAAAGAGCGCGGGCTCGAGTTTACTTCGCTTGTTTAATACGCAGAAGAGGACAACGAGCGCCGCGAAGAGAGCGAGAAGGAGCGGCGGGAAGACCGGTGACGGACCGAGTGACGCGGAAAACTTTTTTCTGAAATCACACAGGATACCAAGTCCACGTTCACCTCCCCCTTTCCTTCTTCGTTGTCTCGCGGCGTGCAGTCGGGCATCAATAATTTAGCGCCCCACCGTATCAATAAACTTGCACCGGCATCGGTGCAAAGCGAAAAGAAAGGCGACGCAGGACCAGCCCAGGACGAAGAGGGAAGGTGCAAAGGCAGAGAGACAGAGGCAGGAAGATCCTGGAGGGCGCCGGGAGTAACAGAAGGGAGGAAGAGGAGAGGATGGATAGAGGATGGAACTGTGAACATTCTCCGGATCGGAGAGTGGCTTTTCTTACGGCCGTTCACATATAGTCAGTGACGCGCCGTCCTCTCGCTCGAGTCGCTCTCCTTTCCTCCGATTACAAGCGGCAAGAAGCGGCATTACACGGGACACGCCGTGCCGACAAATCGACAGATTATGCCGGACGGGCGCCGACCTACCGGGAATAAATGAATTGGCTAACGACGTGACGCTTCTCTCTTTTCTCGCCCTGCGTACTCGACGGTTCCCTTGCCGGTCTCTGCGTAGCTAGGGATTTACACGAGTTCGCGGAGATATGAAGATACGTGTCAAGGAAACGGTAGATTAATTTTTTACAGGAACTCCAAAGTGTAACGTTTAATTCGCGATTAATGAACGAAGTATATAATTTAATTGACTGCAGAATAATCGGGTCTTCAAAGATGTACAATCATCAAAAAAATGAAGATTACACAAAAAGGCCTATGAAACGTATTCTTTTACGTTAGAAAGTAAAAATTGAACTTTTGAGGAAGAAAATAAGAAAGAAAGAATAAGAAATATCTCCTCATTTGTAAAATCTTGATTATGCTATTTTTCCTTGTAGTATTTGAAACCGAATAATCCGATTAGAGACGATACGCTTTCGTGAAGCTTATCAACTGCGCCCTTAAGAACCGAGAGAAGAGAAATGAAAACAATCGCCGTAACTCGTAAATGGATTATACTAACCGTAAGCTAAGAGAAAACATCTAAAAGTAAGTTAAGAAGAAATAACTCTTGGTTGACTATTTATTATTCTTACTAAGACAGATTCTTACTGTCTTAGATTTTAAAATATACGAAAATATTTACTATGTAATTTTGCTAGCACATTTTCTAAATATTTTTATGTAAACCATTCTATCTATTTTTTTTACAAGGATAGATATGTTCAAGGAGAATAAATGATAAGTATATGTTAGTTTGTCACAGTTGTTTTTAGAACAAGCGTACTACATCGTATTTATTAATAACATTGCAATTTTATTGACACAAAAATAATAAATTTAACGCGTCTCATAATTATCTATTGTCATGAGAATTGAGAAAAATAATTTTTATTCTGAGAAAAATTCTAAAGCATCTTAATTTGTTTACGTATGAAGAATTCGATTAAATCTCAGTGTGCAAGCTTTGTATAATTCAATTAAAATGTACGATCGATAAACAGACAGAGACGTGAATCAAGTTCGTGGCCAACGACGACTTTCTGATTCTTTTTTCGCCCTATCTTTCTTCAGCAACGCCCGCTGAAGCTTTCAGGAAGCAAGCTACTAATTAGCGATTACCACTCGTTCACGGGGCACTCGAGAGAGAATATAATTAGTACTCACCTTTGTAGGCTGGGAAAGAAGGGAGGCTGCTTAAACACTCGACCCAATCTTGACGTCTCTTAAAATATTCCAAAGCATTCGGAGAGTCATCCTCGATTCCATGACTTGATCACAACGAGATATCGATTGATGATTTTTTTTCAAAGATTTGAAGAGATCTTTTTTTATCGACGTACATCAGTATTAGTTCTCTGAAAAAAAAAGAAGAAATATATAAATTCATATGACACAACATGAAAACTGTACATGTTAATAAAATAATTCATAAAAACTTTAGTATAATATTATTTCTGTTATGATTGTTATTAAATAATACTGCTTATTCTGGACTAAAATTAATACATTTAATTATTCAATTAGCCCACGAAATTAAAAATATTTTATTTACTTCTAAGGAATTTATATAATATTGTAAAATTTTTTTTTAATCATTAAAATTGCATAAAAATTATTATTCGCTAAATACTTTGTTTTGCATGTGCATGTTTTAATTATTTAGAATAATTTATATGCAATATATATAAATAAATATTTCAATTTCTGTTCTAGCATATCTTCAGGCGGTAGACACTGTCTACCTGCAAAATGAACGATTTCAATTACGGAAAACAGGGAAGAAGTAACAACTGGCAAGATAACGTTCAAAATGAACAAAAAGAAATGGAAAATCGGGATAAAAATCAAGACCCAGGATCTGTGACTCTTAAACGATTGGACAGCATTCAGGATCCAGGAAAAAGATACTCTCTACAGGACTGCATTGGTAGTGGTATATGCGGCAATGTTTATGAAGGAATTGATCGGCAAGCTGGTACGTAACAAAAGGCTATACATTCATATAAATGAATATAAAACCATGAAAATGTAAATCGTAAAATATAAATACAGCAACGCAGTAAAACTGCTCTATCTGCCGCAACAAAGAATGATCACACACAAAGATAAATATATATCGATTATGTTTTAGGAAATAAGAAGGTTGCCATTAAGATTCAAAAGCTCACGCCGGAAACGCAATCCCTAATTGTGGAGGAATATCGTATTCTTCGTGATTTCGCCGGTCATCCAAATCTGCCGGAATTCTATGGAATATATCGCAGACGATCAGCGAAGAAATCCGAATACGATGAAATGTGGTTTGTCATGGAGGTAAGCCCTAGACTATAAAATTAAAAACATAATTATATATAGAGAGAGATATAAAAATTCATGATTACATGAAGTACGAATGGAAGCATAATTCATATGCTGTAAAGTAACTTCAAGATAATGTTCCATATTTAAAGGCACAAATCAACACAATTTTTACAATTCGCATACTGAGGAAAAAAGTTGTTGACTTGACTAAATTTTTCAACTTGATTGAATTTCTTCAGTTCAAGTAATTATGTATTTAAGTTAAATGTATATACGTAATTAAGTTAAATATAATTATTTAAAACTTAAACTGAAGTGCAAACATTTTATTAAGTTAAATACATAAATACTTGAACCGAAAAAATATAATCGAGTTGAAAATTTTAGTCAAGACGATATTTTTTCTCATTGCATACTTTTTTTTAACTTATTGTTTTTTTAATAAAAAAATTAATTGAATAAAGACTCACAGTATTCAAAGATAAAAAAAGTATCGCGCTGCCTTCCAATTCCTCTTATCATATTTTTTCTTTTTATTATTATTTTTATCTCATTTTTTTATTAAAATAATTTCGTAAATCTCGTAAAATAAAAACAGAATCGATGAATATTTGTTTCGTTTTCTTTAATTTCTCCAAAAATTGATTATTTTAATACGTCCAATACACATATTTTTGAGATACAACAAAGAATAATTCAACATCCTGAATCGACATTCATAGATTCGATCTGTTGGAAGACGTATTATTATTGTTGCAATCATTTTTATTACTGCACCGAAGGTCAGAATCGCAGCAAAGTTTCTTATCGATGCCGCGTAATATATCCGCGTTTCCTTTAAAGTTGTAATTTTTCAACAAGAGGAAGACAGAAGGGAAAAAAAGAGAACATGGGACAGAGATGCAGAACGAAAGACGAAGAGAAGGAGAGAGAGAGAGAGAGGGTTGCCATGTATACCCGTGCTCAGAACCCGGAGGCAATTTCAAGCATTTGAGACCGTCGAATACACGGATAATTTACGACATACGCGCCCCCATTAAACAATCATTAAACTCGTTCGTGTACGCAGGTGAGGCTCGGCACGTCGCGACTCTAATTTACGGACGGACCTCCGCGATGTGTGCCCGAAACATTATTACTTATCTCGGATAAAGCAACGATAGAGTTGACGTAATACGTGCACTCGAAAATCCGCCAAGTTGTCTCAAGAATCAGAATCTTTTCGGTCATGCTTTTATCGTTCAAAGCTCATCAATGCACAGCAGTTTGTTAAAAGAAGCATTTCAGTAACTTTCTAAATTTATATATAGCACTGAGACACTTTCTTTTACATTGAGTAAAAGATACTTAAAAGTTTATTCGTAAGATATAAATTTAATTCACTAAAATAAATCTTTATTTAAATATAGCGAAATAAAATGTTATTCCTAACAAATAAACCGATTAATAAAAAAAATGAGTTATATTTCATAGAAATATATTTAGTCATCACAATCAAATTCTTTATAATCAATATATGTCGAAAAAAACATCACAAGTAACATTTACTTGTTAATATTTCAACGTTTTTTTTTCTCAATATATTAACTAGAAAATTTTTTATGTTGTCACATGTAAGATTTGTGAAAAAAATGTAAAATATATTTTTTTTAGAAAAATAAGAATTATAAATGTATATGAAAGAAGATATTATTCTATTTACATCAATTCGAGTTTCTTTATTAATCAGATTTAATTTAATAAAAAAAAGTTGAAAAGAGGAGGAATATACTATCTTTCTTGCAATAGTTTTTAATAATTTAATTTACGAAAATCTACGAACATTAATTTAAGAGATTATTCGGAAATTTAGAAAGTATTTAATTAGGCAAATATTTAATCACATACACATAAACTCAGTTAATCTATAACTATCTATAACTATTTATATTTATATTTATTGATATTTGGCACCTTTTTTGCTCACGAGATTTTTACATTTTTAACTTCGACCACCCACATTCTCGATCAATCTCCCTTCCTCGCGTCTCGCACGGATTCAAAGGCGACGCGTGAACACGCCGAAAACGACGAAATCCGCCTGAATCTCACGATTCACTTCGGCAACTCGCGTGCGAGGCTCGCAGACGGGCTAAGTACCCGCAACGAAGAAACGTAATGAGTCGCCGGTCGCTACGTTAAGCTCGCTGATTGCTCGTTGCCGGAGATTACAAGCAATAAAGGCACAACGGGCCATGGAGGTTGGTGTGTAGCGGTAGAAAGAAGACGCATCTCGTCGGTGGTGCAGCACAGACCGAATAGCAGTTTTGTAAGTCAATCGGCTTTAAGTCGGCTCAGGCAGAAACGAGCGTCGAGATCTCGAAGAGACAGGAGAGAGAGAAAGAGACACGCAACGACAATGTGGCAAGGATTTATCGCCGGTGGTATTTCATATCGAGCGAGTTTTATTGGCGCGAACGAAAAGCCTCGCCCTCGGTAAGGTCTCTCGCGACTCTACTGCGAGCAAAATCGAAGAAAGGCGTCCTTCATCGTCACATCGTATACCGAGCAGGATATTATTCGCAATTTAACTTTAGCAAAACTGAACACGGAACCGCATTAAGACATCTGAATTGCGTATAACGTTCTAGCAAGCATTTTATACAAATATAATCGCTTTTTATTAATCCTTTCGCTCGTTTAATTCGGCCTATTGGCCTATTGTAAACCACACGTTTCGTTATACAAATATAATTTTGTGCAAGAAAACTTTAACTTGAAAAAAATAAGCACAAGGTTTGAAAAGATGTGTATTAAAGCCATGAAAGAGAAGGGTGAATCTATGTTACGATCCGCGATTCATATAAGATAATCTAAGGTGAAGCGTTGGATCACGTTTAGTCATAATTACCGCACGTTTCGTGTAATTGTAGACATATGCGCAAAGTTTATTACACTTTTTGATTATAAGTTCTGCAGATGCTTCATTTCTAGAGAAATGGATTACGAGAACTTTTCTACCTAAATTAACTTTCGTAAAACGTATTGAATAAAGAATTATTCAGAAATTATCCCAAGTTTTATACAAATTTTGGCAAATTTAGGTACATTACAAAAGAAAAATAAGAATTAGTATAATTATTCTCGAAGCTATTGTAACCAAGGACTTGCAGAAGACGAGCACACACTCGTGAAACTTAATTCTAATCCCATCCACAAATGACTTCCGCAATTAGAATGGCATTTCAATTAACATATATCAATCTCATGTTATACAATTACATCATGAATAAAAAGATTAACACAACAGTGTATCATCATATAAGCGATGAATCGTTCATAACATTTAAAACAAGTTTAAGTTCGAATTCGATAAATGAACGCAATTTTGCTGTTAATTCTTTTCATCTAACACAATTTGAATTTATTTTTATAATTAACTAATAACGTGATATTATATATTATAGCTCTGCGAGGGTGGAACAGTCATGGATCTCGTTCACGGGATGCTCGCAAGTGACAAAAGAATACGAGAGGAACATATTGCCTTCATTTTAAGGGAAGTGATCAAAGTAAGTCTTCTGTTACGTGATATATGTATACTTCCTGCATAAAGTACATCATATCATTGAATTGTATGTCGTAATATTTTCTTACGATGTAATTTTCTTCGATTTTGTATTATTTACATATTATTATTTTTCGATGCAAAACTCGATGTAAAAGACTTACTCATAGACGAGATACCTATAAATTGAGCAAATCGAGATAGTCATCAAAATATCTTTCGGGAAAACATAATATACAAAAAAATCAAATGTACAAAAAATAAAAAATAATTAACCAAGATGAATGACCGGAATATCTTAGGTAAGAGATACGTTTTACATAAGACGTAAGATTAATAATAAATCAAGGATCTTAACGTGAAAATATCTGATTGACCGAAAACGGGTGTCTGACTAAGGTAATTAGTTTTTGCTCGAGTACGAGGAGATATATGCGTCGGTAGCCGAGAAAGGTGGCCGTCGCGGAATGTCCAGCAAAATTGTGCTGCAATCTACCCCTCACCATACCCCTCCCTTTCTTGATACAGAGCGTAATAAATATTACTTGCATGACAGAGCGCACCGGTGAACCGACAGAAATGATAATAGTAGGTGTATAGCCACGGCAATAGTCGCGTTATTACGATATAATTATGCTCAATGGTATGTCCCGACGATGCTTTTATCTTGCGGCATATTATCCCTCTGATTACAGAAGATGCATTGGCGCCGAAGTATATTGCTGTGCAATTACAAGACACAGAAAAACCGGAGTATTTCACGACTTTATAAAAATACGACTTACAATTATGATAACTATGCGATAAATGGCTAAAATTTAAAAAAGGAAGGAAAATTGCAAAATTATTAATGGAAATAAAAATTCATGCAACAATTATACACTAATAATTATAAGATAATTATGTGATTACACACACACACACACACAATAGAATTAAAATATTTGATCAAATTCACATATTTTACGATATTTTATTTTTACACATTTATATATTTATAAATTTATTTTTTCTTTAAATCAGAATTAAATACTTACATTTTACTGTAAAAATAAAATAATTAATTCGAGATTTTTATCAAAATGCTACGATACCATCGACGCATAGCTCTACGAATAAACAATTAACTTAATGAAAAAATAAAATAGTTTATTTAAAATAAAAAGACAATAACCTAATGGATTCGAGTAATTATATCCAGTACAAATATTCTTTTTTGATCATTATTAACATTAATGAGCAGTACAGTTAACGTCGCGTCGTGATAAATTTAAACCGTCGTATTAATTGAATATTACCCTTATTTACGACAATCATAAAACGTAAGCTGTGCCGTTAATTTTTCCACAAGTTTCGAAAAAGAAAAAAGTAAGAACTGATGGTGGTGGATGACGAAACAAGCCGGAAACGGGATGACGCGAATAAAGCACAAACTTCGAGATTCAAATAACACTCGACTAAAGAAACACAAAAGCACAAAAGAGAAAAAACCAAGAAAAGTGAAGGAGGAATAGGATACAAAGAGCTAAACATCATTCCGTTTCATAAATTACTATGGTTTAGCTTAATAGTTAATGGTTACGGAAAACGGATTCGCTTATTTACAATGATACTACCTTCCATGATTCCGGTTTCTCCTAGGAGGTCGGATAATTGGTGAGGATATCGTGATCATTTCTCAACGAACTTAAGAAGCTACATGTATATATGGCAAGAAAAATAAAGACGAGAATCGAAAAAAGCGAATGACCGATGCACGCCACAGGATGGAACTTAAGTGACCATGTCCGCTTTGATTCGTGTGTCACTGATTTTTTCTTGCTCATTATATTTTTATATTCAATTATTTTTTTATTTATTATCATTTATGTACGCGCGAAATTTAACGAAGATTAACGTTAACTACAACAAAACGTGTCAGTCTTTCAATCGCTTTAAAAAAATTTAATATTTAAACTAATGAATAAAGTAATGACTTTATATTACTAGATTATTAATAATATTTTATGTAACTAGCAGGATAATATAATTTATTAAAATATTTTTTATTTCATTATGTTATCACTTGAATTAAACACATAGCAATCTCATTTAAAAATAAAGCGTAAGATAATAACGAAAAAGTCAGATTTTATACAAAAAAATAAATATAAAATAATATAATAATAAATATTTTCGAAATTTGTAATTTGTTTCTGTTTGTTAACATAATACGACAATTTCTCACGATTATCCGTCAGTAGACAAATTTATCTATTGAATGTACTTCTATTCTATATGATTATTCAACCGCTACAACATTATAATTATAGTCCAATACAGCGTAAGTGTCACGAGCCGTTAAATGGTAAGCGTTTAAAATACATTATTGCTGTCGTGTATTCCGTGCACCGGTACAAGATAAACGGGTAGTAATACAGGATCGACGACTACATTACAGCACCGCTTCCAACACAGAAATTCTATTTTGGCTTACGTTAAAAAAATTTTATATGTTAATGGAAAATACGTTTAATTCAAATTGATTATTCCCTTATATACATGCAAACTCAAATAAATCGACGAGCGTCAATTTACAGTTAACGTTATTGTAACACGTTTTAGAAATAGATGTTAATAGTTTAATATATTTAACAGGGACAAGCGCAATGTAGATAATAATTATTAAGTTTTGAAAGAATATCATGCAAAATAAAAAAAGGAAAAGAGAAAAGAAATATTATTACTGGTATAGAAAATTTTTAATTGCAAAGAAAATGAGATATATTTGATACACAATGAAATTAATTAAAGTCTATATTATCAAATATTAATCAAAAATCATTACTCTACTTTAAAATTGGAATGTTATCTAATTTGAAGCCCGTTTTTCGCGGTTAAATTTGTTAATTTAATTATTTAATATAAATATAATAATTGCATAAAGGATTAATTAATATAATTATTTTATTAAATAATTATATAATTGTTTAATTAATATAAATATTTATTAAATTTTTTAAAGAATTATGTTATGTTCTAATATAATTAAAATAAGGAAGGCGTATTTTAATATACACGTATGTAATTGTACATGTAAACGTAAATATACAGACATTCCTTCTGAATCTAAAATTTAGAATAATAATTGTTACTATCGAAAGAACGCGTCGTGTAATATCACTGACGAAGATTTTAACTTTTTGTTATAATGAGAAGAAGATATTTCTCTCGAAATCCACTTCTTCCCTCATAAGTTCACCGAGGAAGCGCGGCGAAAGGGCACGACATGTAATGGGCCCAGCATTCTTTCTCTCGCGAGTGGCTCATGGCTCACGGCGATAATATTTACGATCCAAGCAGTTTGTCACTAAATCATTATGTGGGTCTACCTTTCGGGTATGCCCCGTACACGCACAATCCGATGCCCTTCGCCACCGGGTCCAGCACTCGCCGCCTTTTCTNCCCCCCCCCCCCCCCGGATTTACCATGCCGTTCCTTCTCCACCTTGGAAACTGCACACGCAACCCTCCCATCTCCCTCTTTCTTTTTCCTCCTCCCGTTCTCCCCTTTATACTCTTTCCTCGCAGATACGTGTTCCATGGGCCCGGTAGCGATTCGTCCACGGTCACTCGTGCGGTAAATCAGACCACGCTGACGTTTAATGCCGGCAAATTACACGCGAAATAAATGCCCGCGAAGAGAAGTGCGCAGCAAGCGCAGTGCTCGAAACAGAAACACAAAGAGAGCACGGGAAACGGATAAAGAACGAGAGACGAATGAAGACTACCAGTATGCTTCTTCTGCACGATCGTTATATCCCGTTTAATCTTTATCCGCCAATTAACAATTCGTTCGTCCCCTGAGAATTCCCTCCTTACCCTTGTAACTATTTCTTGTGTATCCGGTCAACGAACATTCATTAGCGACATTTTCTATTCCTTCTTTCTCACTTCAAATGTACTATTCAGTGAAATATGAATTTCATACAAATAACAATTTGTCAGAGATCCACTTTAAGAAAATAATAATGTTATCAATAATTCAAGTTTATTATTTTTGGTCTGATATTGAAACTAATAATTTAAGACAAAAATAATTATAATGTTTCTTGACTGATTGAAACTAGTTAATAAAAAATTTGCCAAATACAGATAAAAATGTATTAAAAACAAGATGGAGATCTGCGAGAAATGAAAGAAAAATTCCGTGTTTATAATGAATAACTTCGCAAGGTAGCTTAGCTTTAGCTTCGAAGTGTGGCTTTGAAGAGGCTTGCTGATGAACCAAGTATTAATGATTTCATGCCCATGCCACGTTGAAACTGCTCACTGACCCGCGCTTGTTACGCGCTGTGAGCACGACTGGCTGCAAATTATAGATTGTTCAATTTGCAGTAAATCTATAAAGACGATTCTCGCGAGACGCTGAAGGTGCCGAGTTGCCAACTTCTCTTCCGCATCGCCATACCTCGAAGATATTACATTCGTGTTGTTCTTAAATGTCTGCGATCTCAAAATATTGCACAAAATGCCATATAATATTTAATTTTTAGCATTTTGCAGTTGTCAATTTAAAAATAAAACCCAGTTAGCATCATCAAATATTTTCTCTGTTAAAGGAAGAACAGTGATCGTGGAATGTATAACTGGTGGAATATCATGATATCTTGTATAATTTGCGTTAAATTCTAAGAGCAACAATTAAAATTACTTCGATACAGTCTATTTAGACATTATAAGATGATTATTGGTCATTAGTGTTTTTATAAAAGCTGAATTTCAGTTTTGCAGGTAGCAGAAATTTTTACAAATATATACTTTTTACATAATTTTGAAAAGTATGTTACATATTAATTTTTTAATTTTGGTCTAACTTGAAGGCTTTGAACTTGAATTTCAAATAATATTATTAAATTTAATGTATGTCGTAATGTGAATTCGGCAAATAAAGTGGGTTGTGGTTTGTGGAATATATCTCTTTCAACTTTACAATCTCATTGTAAACATTGTATAATGTTTATTAGAGACAAGCAAAGAAATTATTTTAAAAACTTTTTAAGCCAAAGATTATTTTTAAAAAATTTTTTAAATAAAATATATTTTATGAAATATTTGTAAAATCTTGTTTTGTGGCACTTATTTGTGTGTAAAATCTACGAAAGATCATTAATTTGTTTTTTTATAAATAAAAATGCCTTTCATGACAGTTGTTAGTATTCCACGATTTCCTTGCTATTCCACAAACGCATCCTTTTTTTCCTCTTGAGGAAATTATAAATTACGTTCGTTCTATATACTCGATAACCTTCTATAAGATGATTGGTAGAACTCTATAGCTAATAAACTGGGGTTAGTTAGAATTGTGTCGCGTTAATATTTACTGAGTTACTGTCAAAAAACAAAATGGTATTTCATAACCCTAGTGACAAATAATATATAAAAAATAAATAGCTAACTGAAAGGTTGATGCGCCGACGTACGATGCCTCCTATGCCTCCTTCTTCTCTCAGATCCACGTTGTCGAGTCTCCTCCTTCCGTTGCACTCGCGGAACACACGCTCGCGAATAATATATTAAACGCCCGTGGACTAATGAAATTCATTAGTCCAGTCACTTCAAACGGCACTCCCGGAACAAACGCGACGAACCGGCTGCGGTTCGTTTATTTTATAATAATTCGACGACGATAGACGTTGGCTTCCTCTCGTCGATTCTCACACCGAGGAATATCTGTAATATATTGAGATTGGATAGACAGGCGATATACACCCTGTATATGTTACAAATATTACTCAAAATATTACAAAAAACAAAATGGTACTTCACAACTAAATTGATATCTATCATATATAATAAAAAGTTTTCTCCGTAAAAATATAATTTAACTATTATAATAAGAGATATTCGACCGTTAATGTAATACATACAAATTGAACAAGAAAGCCTTTTACGATCATAACTAGATCTAAGTGCTTTATATTTACTTGTGTGATTTTATATACCCATTTCCAATTCACCCGACTGCGCGCCGAATTGTTTTTCCGGTCATAACACAGCTTTAAGACGAATAAGAATAAGCAATATCACATTAATTAAATTGAAAAACAATTCGGCGCGCAGTCGGGTGAATTGGAAATGGGTATATAAAATCACACAAGTAAATATAAAGCACTTAGATCTAGCTGTGACCGTAAAAGGCTTTCTTGTTCAATTTGTATGTATTATAATAATCTTTCAACTACTTGCTTATAATTCTTATCAGTAATAATTCCTCAGCTTCATAAAATAGATTCTTGTAGATAACAATACTATAGCTAGATATTACACAATTGTATTTGTTTTTCAGTCTTTGATCCACTTGCATGAACACAACATAATCCACAGAGACATCCGTGGCAACAATATTGTTCTAACGAAGGAAGGCGAAGTGAAATTAGTGGATTTTGGACTGTCGAGAACGATGAAGAACGAACTCGAGAAAAGGCACAGCTACATAGGCTCACCGTCCTGGATGGCGCCGGAAATGGTTGGTAGCAAAGATAGCGAAGCCGACAGTGGATACGACAGCCGGGTCGACGTATGGGCGATCGGCATCACGGCGATAGAGCTGGCCGACGGCAAAGCGCCGTTCGAAAACATGCATCCGACTCGCGCGCTCTTCCAGATCGTTCGGAATCCACCGCCGACCCTTTACCGACCCGCCAACTGGTCGAAGAATCTCAATGACTTCATTTCGGAGTACGTGATCCGATAGATACGAAAATCTTTATATTAACGAACGAACACTTGCGAACGAAATAACGTGAAAGTTACGGCGACACACTTGTTTCAGATGCCTCGAAAAAAATCCCGAGAACAGACCGTACATGATGGAGATCATCGAGCATCCCTTTCTTTCGGAACTACCCGAAAACGATTATCCTGTAATATATTTCAGATTTAAGTAACGTAGGTATCGAGTTAGAAAAGGCAGATTATACAAGGTATTATAAAGTATCGTCAATAACCCTCCGGACTTCTGGAATCTCTTTATACTTCGATTGATTAATTGTGGAAGATAATAGAAATTGTAATGATAAACCAAAATTGATTATTTATTAAGAGTGATAAGTAAATATGTAATATCTTTCGAATACTTTTTTATTTTAAACTTTTTTGTAACATCTTTTGATAGATAGCCTCGCGATCTGCCTTTTCTTTTTTATCTACAAATATTCTAATCAGCATGGTTCTTCAGTTAACGCAAGAGATCAAAGCGCTGGCAATGAGTTTGTCGGAAAAGGGCAGGAAACAAAGAAAAGCCGAATCAATAGTTCGTAAAGGTTTCCTGAAGGTAATGACTAGCGCAAAATATGCACAAGCTAAATGAGGTGGATTTATAATGTGTTAAAAAAAAATCTTAATTTATTCGATAGACTCGTCAGGATGAACCACCGGAACAAATGCTCACGGAGGATTTAGCAGCACTAGATATCCTAACTGAGGACATGATCTTGGATGAACTTCGCGAGAGACTAGAACGGGGTGAATATCACACGTTTATCGGCGACATCTTACTAATACTCAACCCGAACGAAGAGCACGATATTTACGGTAATCATGTAAGTTCTATGCTAGAACAGCGATTTTCTGTACTCGATAAATATTAATAATTTTCACAAGTTTATTTACATATCTTCTCGACTTTCAAAAAAGTCCTTTTTTTTTAATCTCAAATCTTTATAGTATTTAGAATATAAGAAAAAATGAAAAATTGTCTAAAAGCATAATTCTTTACATAAATTTTCTTTGTCAAACTCGCATTTTTCTCGAAAGCATATTTTCTTCAATATCAGCTTCAATATTACATATTGTCTGTCAGAATACGAATTTGAAACTATTAACCAGTAATAAAATAAAGAGCTTATTGCAATTGTAATGCCTGTAGCTTGCTCAATTCATGGACTTTACGGATTTTAGCGAGATTTGTTTTTCCTGAAATCATCTTTGTCAAAAGTCTTACCGCGATAACTTTAACAATTTTTAATCTTTTTTTATAAAATAAATTTTCTTGTGTAAAATACAATTTTCTATGATATGTTGGGCAATTTTTATAATTTTTTATTATAACAATTTTTATAAACCTTTAAAAATAAACATTAAAAATTTATCGACAAAATCGAACATTTTTTTTAATACTATAACTTTTATAAAATTTTTACAAAATGTTAAAATCCAATCTGTCAACCCTTAATGACACAATCATTCTAGATTTTCGTAATCTTTTTTTTTTTCGTTCATTTTACAGAATTCTAGAATGCTAAGGGGTGTCTTGTCAAAGGGTCCCAGTAAAAGTCAATGTAAATTAGTCAAAACAGTTTAAAAAATTATTTTTTTAGACACTAATAATCAATAAAAGATATTCTTTTTATAGATATAAAATTTATTGTCTTTTTCAATAAAATTCCCCAAAATCAGTAATTTTTCATCATCGGAAAAGTATGAAACCCCTTAATAGTTATTATTTAAAAAATGGCGTAAATAGCAAAATATTGCGTTTACTTCTTTCTCGAAACCAATATTGAATAAATACTAAATCAATAGGGTAAAGTCGCCTATTATGGGATAGGTTCCTAATATGAGGTAGCGAGGTTTCTGCTACATTAATAAACGCATGTGTGTGCGTGTGTGCGTGCGTGAGTGCGTGCGTGCGTGCGTGCGTGCGTGCGTGCGTGTGTGTGGTTGGTACTATCATAAACTTATTACTCTTGGGGTGAAATCTATTTAGTAGAAAATTCATTATTAGATCATGCGTGCAGTCGTTAAAAAAAAAGTTTTTGAAATTGGATGTTGTCAAGATTTATTGAGATGAGTCTTTAAACCTTGTTTATTATAAAATAAACAAATATTTAATTATAAATTCTGCATGTAGTGATGGAGTAAAGTTGTATTAATAGAAAAATACGGGATGTGATGATTTGCTTAATTATAAATATTAGATTTGGTGATCGTGAAACCGCAAAGCCTCATAATATGAGACACTCAAAAATCTCCATTTATTATTGCATATTCTGACTTCGAGAACTTTCCAAAATGCTATAATAAAGTTTGTCATTGAGGACTTTCGAATTATGAGGCTTGAAAGTTATGACCTTCAACATTAGCACTGAGACTTTAAAATACCTCGAAGAGAATAGATTTCGTACGTACAAAAGTTTTTGAGTATCGAAAGAGCTATTTTGATTGGTCAAGTAGATTTTGAGTCTGGAGCCTAATTTGAACCTAGTAAGGTCCAAGTCGATAAGATCCATTTCATATAAAAAAAAACCTTTGTTCTCATATTAGGAATCCTTTTTTTTGAACAAGCAAAATCGGCAACTTGATAAAAAATTTCATATACAACAAAGTATAACTATTATCGATTGCTAACTTTTGGCGATGAAACTTAAATATATTTACTATAATTTGGATATAAAAATAGGAGTTAATGTTATAAATTAAATAAATTATAAGCCTTTAAAAAAAGATATCTCATAATAGGCAACTTTACCCTACTTTCATCATTAAAGAATAGAAGACGAAGAAATATTAATATAATAAAAAGTTGATAAAATAAGATTATATTAAAGTATAATAATTATATTATTTGAATTGAAGTGGACTATAATGTAATCTATAATTTGTATAAATCGATATAAGCATTTTTTTATGTTTATAATATAATCGAATAATACAATAAATTACACACAAAATGCATCTTTATCTTTCAACTTATCTTCAGATTTTATTTATAATCTCACATATATATCAAATATTGCTATTCAGCATGTGAAAACAATTTGATTGAAAATTGTCAATCACATGTATTCAATAATAAGATTGCAAACTATGTCATTATAAATTACACAACAAAAATCTGAATAATTTTATTTGCAGCATCACGCGAAATATCAATGCAAATCGCGATCGGATAATGCTCCTCACATTTATTCCGTGGCGGATAGCGCGTTTCAAAATGTTATGCTTAACGAAGAATCTCAGCACATTTTGCTGGCCGGTGAGAGTAACTCTGGAAAAACAACGAATATGCTGCATTTAGTGGAACATCTTATGTTCCTCGGAAAAGTGAGTTTGATACGATAACACATTAGGTATGTAAGCAAAAAATTATGAGAAAATATGTTTACATCTTTTTCAGGGTCTGCGTGATACCGGAGCGAGAGTACAGGGAGCTATAAAAATTATTCATGCTTTCACAAACGCAGCCACACTAGTGAATGCTAATTCCACCAGATGCATATTGCAAACACAGACGACTTTCGGATCAACCGGTAAAGCATCAGGGGCGATATTTTGGTTATATCAGTTAGAAAAATGGCGCGTTTCAACTCATGACAGGTAATTTACTTATCAAATAAAATTTTTTTTATAACACAACATACGCGGACTTTAAGTTTTTTAGCTGAAGATCTCTAATCTTTTAGACATTTGTAGTTAGGGATGGGAAATAATATGTTACAAGTAACTAATCACCGTTACTTTTATTTTTTTATAATAACAATTTGGTAATGTTTTGAAAAGTAACTAGTTAGTTGACTCATAACGAGTGAAGTTACAAGTTAGTATTTTTCAATGAGTAACACATAATAATGATAACGAATTGATCGCCAAAAGTTGATCTCAATCCTGATTTACTATTGCTATTATGGAAAATTATAACGTCATTACCAAATTATTAAAAAAATATAAAAATGTAATGGTAATAAGTAACGGAGTTATTCATTATAACTCGTTACTTTCCATCCCTGTTTTCAGTTTTGCAAATCGAAGTATGGAGCACCAAAGAGTATATCGCATTTTATATTCCAATGTATAACGGGTTATCATTGTACAGGCGTGTGTTGCAATGACAAAAATAATCAGTACTTCCTATAATTTTTTCATAATTCGAAAAAATAGTAAAATAATGAAAATAAAAAACAAATTAGAATCTAATCTAATTAATATTAAAAATAATAAAATAAAAAATTAAAATTTAAAACAAAAGTGTATAAGAGTACAAAATATAAAGAGTATAAAATATAAAAATGTATTAACATATTATAACAAAAAAATTTTTTTTCAGAAATCAATCCAACTTCCATATTTTTTATTACTTTTACGACGGTCTTGAAGCATCAGAAAATTTACAAACGTATTTCCTACCAAGCGGAAGAAAACTTCGATATCTCAGAATAACCGACAAAGACACTGAAAAGAAACGAGCGTTCAAAGTGAGAAACGATCCGCAAAATAACGCAATCAAACTCAAAGAACTTATGGAATGTTTCAAGTTTATGGACATAGAGGAGCATTGCGAGATCATTTGGAAAATTCTCGCGGCTATACTGATACTCGGGGAGATTCGATTTGTTGAAGGCAATAACGGAGAGGCTGAGTTGGATAATAATGAAATTGCTATCAGAGGTAAAAACTTGAACTCGAAGAACTCAATTCGTCAGTGCATTTCATGACAGATTTATTATACATTAAGTCGCATTAAAAATATGTACTTATCCATGAGATACAAAAACTGATTAGCCATTTTGAATTGCAGTGGCGAAACTTCTTGGTTTAGACGCGAAGAAATTTATTTGGGCTCTCGTTAATTACTGCTTGATCGTGAAGGAATCAGCGATACGTAGGAAACATACTTGCGAAGAAGCAAAAGAGGCACGAGATGTCTTGGCAAGCACTCTTTATCAGCGTTTAGTAGATTGGATAATCAACATCATCAACTATAAGCTTTCAATGACACGTAGCCTTTAGTGAGTTACGCAAAAATTTCATAGAAATGCAGACAAAAAAAAATAAAAATTAGAAAAATGATAAATATTTTATATCGATAGCCTTTCTTAATTTCTCTACTTTAAAAAAAATTTTCAGTGGTGATAAATATTCTATCAGCATTTTTGATTACTTTGGATTCGAATGTTTCTCAGTAAATCGGCTGGAACAATTACTGGTGAATACAATAAATGAGCAAATGCAATATTATTATAATCAAAGAATATTCGCCTGGGAAATGGTAAATTTCTCATGAATAAAATATATTAGATCATAACAAATATAAAATTTTGTCTTAGTTTTTATTTTTCTTATGTATAATATAAAATATTTTAAAAAATACTTTCCTATTTGTAATGAATTCTTAAAAGAATTGTATCCTATTATGATTTTTCATATTTGCGAATGCTGTTGAATGCATGCCATTATGTCATAAATCCACTCGTGCCTTTTAAGATTAATTAAACTACGATCATAAAAATTTTTTACATGGCTGTTTTACATTAAATCAGCAATATGCTAACAAAATTTATTAATAATTACATACTAAATAAAAGAATTTGTATTAAGTATTTTTTTATGGTTTCAGCAAGAACAGGAAGAGGAGGATATACCTATGCGACAATTACGCTTTTATGATAATAAGGAAGCGGTTGATCAACTAATGAGCAAAAAAGATGGCCTCTTTCATATCATTGACGACGCTTCGCGGCAAATGCAGGACGCTCAGTATATCCTCGAGAGGATTAAAGAACATAAACATGGCATTCACGTGAAACCGGTGAGTTCGCATGAGTTCACGGTCGCACATTATACCGGCAAGCTGATATACGACGCCAGCGAAATTGCTACGAAAAATCGAGACTTCATACCGCCGGAGATGATCGACACGATGAGATTCTCTTTGCACGATGCAGTCAAACAGATGTTCACCAACAAGCTAACCAAATCGGGGAATCTGACGATCGTTCACGAATCATGTCTCGCGGCAAAGAATACACCGAAAAAGAAATGGAACGCTCTTATGCAGGAATCTTCTGCGGTTCGAGTAGGTGAAATAATTCCAAATAGATGTATCTCTTATTATATCAAGATATACTTTATGTATATATAATTTCAATATTATTTGATTAATTCGAATCCCAACCAATTCAAGACATTATTTATGTAACTATTAAAAGCATTTAAAGATGACGAAAATTGATCTTCTAAAATAATCAAAAAAGGAAAAAATGGCCAAGTACAAGCAATAATACATGATAAAATCAATGAATAATTAAAAATTTATTCTCTAAATAATATAAAATTATTAGTACGTTTCGACTTTACTTAGTCTTCAGCTAATAACGTAATAAATCTATTTAGAAACGTATATTAAAATAACAATAATTAGAATGTGAAACCAGCAAATACTAGATAGCCCATATCAAAAGTTAGACAATACATAATTATTTATATATTGATCAAATAATACAATATATTGGTTGAATACGTCATTAACGCTAAGCTGTAAAAGTTAATATAAAAACCAATTCATCGGTCAGAGGCGAGAATTTCGTTAAATCCAAAAGTGAAACTAATATTCATAAGCTAATGTTAAAAATTTTTTTAATTATCCAACTCAATCTGTAGGTAAAAACAATGAAAGGATAATTTATCAGCTAATAATTTTAAACAGAAATTATAAACTTGCCGAAATAATAATTTAACAGAAAAAGAATCTCAGAAATTAATATGTGATTAAAAAATTAATATATTGTCCAACAGTTCATTATAGTCTCTGAACATTTAAATGTGTCCCAAGGTATTAGTTTGCAAATCATAGGTCAGTAATTAATGTATCAAGAAATAAAATTTGTTTTCCGAAATAAAGCTTGTTCGTTGAATACTGGCTGCTTTTTCCTTTTCACGTTGCTTTGCAATTCAAACGAGCATTATAATATTGTTTAATTTAATCTTCTAATTTATATCATAATGAAATCTTATTTGTAATTTAAATTCAACAGAAATATAATATTGCGTCCAGAGGACAATACTCGCAGACGCGCAAGATGCGAACGTGCTCGTCGACATTTAGAGCGACGAGTCTCGAAATTCTGAAAAATCTCGTGATAGGCACGGGAAATGGCGGCACGCATTTTGTTAGATGCATACGCTCCGATCTCGAGGATGTTCCTCGTAGCTTTTACCGAGAAATCGTTAGACAACAAATCAGGGCGTTAGCAGTTCTTGATACAGCGAAAGCCAGACGACGCGGATATCCGTATAGGATACCCTTCCAAGAATTTCTTCGAAGGTAACTTGATTCTTTAATATTTTATAAAAAATATTTTTTCTTAATTATAAATAACAAAATACGAAGAAATAACATGCTTAATTGACTTTAATATAAAAATAAATACACAAGAACTCATTTATTTAAAGCGATATAATACTAATCAAGAAAGATAATCAGCACACTTGTTACACGTACTTATATCCTCGTGTTATGAAAGGCAAAAATGACTTTCTAATTACAGATACAAATTTCTAGCTTTCGATTTTGATGAGACGGTAGAGACGACGAAAGATAATTGCAGACTACTTCTAATAAGATTAAAAATGGAAGGCTGGATTATTGGAAAGACTAAAGTCTTCTTGAAGTACTACAATGAGGAATATCTATCGCACTTATATGAGACACAAGTAAGAAAAATCATAAAAGTGCAGTGCATGATGCGTGCCTTTTTAGCACGCAAAAATATCGCTTTAAAGGTCACTCATGTCAAAAAGGAAATTGGTAAGTAAATTTGTGATCGAATAAATCACGATAAATGCGATACGCCAATTTATAATTTGACAAGTATAATGTAATATTTGTTGTTCAAATATTTGTGCATTTTTTAAACGTTTCAACAATGATAACATGCATTTTAGTCAGGAAAGTATCATGTAAGAAGAATAACTCATTTAATGAAGAACAAGCAGCACTAATGATACAGAAAAGTAGGTATTAACAAATACAAAAACACTCAAAAAAAGAAATGTTTTAAAATATTGAAATGTTTTAGTTCTGTCACCGTTCTTTAAATACTTTAAAATGTTTTAGTTTTAAATGGTGATTTAGAACATCAAAATGTTTAAAACTGAATTCTTTAACAGCTTTAAATGCTTTAAGTGTTTTAAATCTAAACATTGTTTAAAAATAAAACTTAAATATTTAAAAAACACAAAGATAAAAATAAAATATTTTAATATCTTAAAATTAAATATCTTTGTTGAGAGTACAATTAAAATTTTTTTTATTTTTAATTTATAATAATTCAACATCAACATTTGTGATGCATTCTAAAGAAATGTTATAAAAGCTTAAATGTGTTATTTATACAATGCATATAAAATGTAATTTGTGTGTATATGAAATGCCTTACCCATTTAACATCATTAACAACCCATTGCAAAACATTTATAAATATTGTGTAAGACATTTATTTTATAAGCATTTATGTAAATTACTTATATTTTATTATACTTATTCAGCATACAGAGGACATATAGTAAGAAAGGAAATGGGACCCTTACTCAAAGAAGAGATGAGCCAAGAAACGAAAGATTTCATCAAGTTCTATTGCAGCAAATGGAGATCGAAAAGCATGTTTCAAGTGCTCTTACGGTACCGTGCAGCTCGTTATCAAGATTTCGTGCAGTTATCGCAACAGGTATTATCTCTTTTTTTAAATTAAATTTACAGATTATTTTCTTTTAATCTATTATTTCTTCTAATATCAAAAATATATTGTCAAGAATTTCAAATAATTTTTATGACAAAGAATTTAGATACACATAAAAAATATAAATATTAACTAATAAATACTAATGATATTTACCATTCTATATTTTATTATACTCAAATTCTTAATTTTTCTCATATAAAAAATAAAGCAATATAAGATTTCTATTTAAAGATCATATAATTCCGAAATTGTGAATAATTTATCAAACGTTTATATAACAGGTCCATCTATACAATCAATCAATAGTGGCAGTTTTGAAGAAAATAAATGAAAATGTATCTCTAGAGAAGATCGATCCAAACGCCAAAATAAATACCTACACAAGTGAAATGAAACCACCTCAAGTATACAAACTGCCTTTCAATATACAACAAGAGTTCCCATATTTCGATATGAATTACATAAATGATCCTTCGAATATAAATGTTAAACGTGCAGGGTAAGTTATTTAAAGCTCTTTTTTTAATTTTAGCTTATAATAGGAATCCCTCCTAAATGAGAAATATGTATCTCACAATCAGTAGAAACCACACAAAGATTTTAAAATAAAATACAATAATTAATAAAATTTAAAATAATATATAATAATTTTTAAATATATACTATTAAATTCATAATATCGAATTATACCTAATTCGAGTCATTTTTTAAATCATTTTTGTGTCACCACTACTCCTACTTACAATGTCGTTAATTTAATTAAGACAATGAAATTAAACAATTTAATTCAAGAAATGTATTAAACTTTACTTAAATTTAATTTATTATTTATTATTTATTACGTTAATGTAAACGCGTCACTTTGAAACTACATCGAAAGAACTGAATTTTGTTGAAGTACTAAAAATTTAATTTGATACAGATTTAAAAATAATTTATTGAACCATCAAAATAGCAGAGATGGGTGGTAACTAGTTAAAAGTTGAAAATTAAATAATAAAGTTAAAAAGTTAATAACTTTTAACTTAACTTAGTTAATTTTAAATTGTTTAATTTTTAACTTTAATTAGTTACTTTTGAAACACGTAAATTTTAATTTATTTTTTTCCTAAGTTAAAAATTTATCTATGTGAAAGATAAAAATTAAAAAAGAAAAAATACATTCCCCCATAAAAAACAATATTTCTTTGTTAAGTATTTCATATAAATTTAATTTACAAATAAGATATTAAATTTGTTTGATCCATAATTGTTTTGTAATCTAACTTTAAAAACTTCCACGAATTCCTAGATTAATATGAATGCTTTTATGATGCTTTTTAAAATTAATTTTTAATTTAACTTAATTTAATCTTAACGTAACTTTTAACTAGTTAATGTTTTGTTAATGTAATTAAATTAATTGTGGTAATTATTTAGAATAAGGGCCTCACCTCAAATCTTAATAAAAATGTATTCATTCAACGCGTTCATCTTTACTCAAAAGAATCTGAAAGAAAAACGCAACGGTCTGCACCGCAAAGCAAATTATTAAGCGTTATCTAAAGTTCAGAAGTTTAGAAATAGATATCTGTCATACTAAGGCCGCAGTCCAATTCACGTTCAAAGCACTATTACATTTTGGCATCATTCTATGGCTGCGTTCAGCAGAAAAAATAACTTCACAATTGTTGTAAGATTCTTTAATATAATTGACCTTGTTTTTAGTTTCTGATTGCATCTAAATATTAGACATAAACCAATCATATTAAAAAATCAATTGCAAAGTTACTTTTCTGAATGAAGTCAATTTATTTACATGAGCATGAAAACAGAAAAATATATATGCTTATGAAACTGTCAAGTTTTTATTATTCATAAATATTCAACGAATTTTGAATATTATTTACTTTCGTTTTGTAATCTAATTTTGAGACTCGCCTCTTCAAGGGATTATTTTATTAAAATGTGAACAAAAAATCTCATAATGCTGCATCTAACTTACTGTAGTGCTTCTGTTACTAAGTACTATTCATGTTTTATAATTGAGTCACGAAATAAATTAAAAATATATATTCTAAAAGAAGATTTGTTACCTTCTTCTTTTATTGTATGTCCTGGTCAAAAAATCTTAAATTTTGTGTTACTGTGCTAATTTTATGAATGCCTTCCTATAATTTAGCGTTAATAAAATATGTATAAGCTGTTTAATCGTAGCATATTTCATAATTCTGTGTCATATATTTTCTATTTCTTGATGTATTGTTATATTGCTATATTAATTACATAGGTGCACAAAAAATTTAATGTTTGATTTGGAGATTAGACCATAATATTCTTATTTTGACGCTCTAAATCCAAATCTAAATTATTAAAATAAATGTATTATGCATTGTTATAAATAAATTGTATTATCTATAATAAATCATAATGGAAAAATAATAAAGAATGAAGAAATCACATCATACTATAAAAAAAGGAATACTTAAAGTTAACAAAAGTGGTGGAGAATCTGTACAAGTTGACCTGCTTTATTGCCACTGATTAAAAATATAAAAAACGATGCAATAGTAGGATAAGAAATGTGAAATATCATTGTCATTTGCCAGTAAAAAAAATGTATTGACAAGAATATGTGCTGTAATTCTACGCTTTACAAACATAAATTTTCTGTTATAAAAACACAAATTCTCTGCTTTAAAAACATAAATTATTTTCTTATATAATTTTTGTGTTTTTATAACAGAGTATTTGTGTTTGTAAAAATTACAGAGCATGATGCCAATAGCGCTTTGAACGTGAATCAGACCACGGCATTAGTCAGTATAACAGATATCTTAACCTTTAAATCTCTAAACTTTAAAGTTTAAGAACTCTCTTCGCGGGGCATTTTTTCCAGAATCTTTCAATTTGAGTGAAAATGCATCCAATGAGTACATTTTTATTAAGATTTGAAACCCTTATTCTAAAATAAATACCCTTAATTTAGTTTAAAAAATATATCAACTTACTCAACCCTGCAAAAGGCTACAGAAGGGTAGGACACTCCAGCATGATGAGCAATGCTACAAAAAATTGTAGCATTCCAGCAATTCTAGCTTAGATAATTATTTTAATAGTCACACGAATGAAAAACGCAGAACGATATCGGAGTTCGACTTCTTACGACGCGACGCGGCGCGAACTTGCCGCAAATACGGCGGATGCGCATTTAACCTGAGCGCATATGTCGACCACAAGACACCGTACAGTCGCAACTGTACAGGGAAAACAAATATTGCGTAAAACATATAAAGGACAATGAATACGCGCGAATCAATATGCAATGATTGTTCGATACTAGTCCTATGTTTTCTGCAATTCTTTGCAGGCAAGAATCGCTTCTAACGAGCCAGACACACACGAAAAACGCGGAACGATATCGGAGTTCAACTTTTTACAACGCGACGCGGCGCGCACTTGCCGTAAAGATGGCGCATGCGCGTGTCTTAGGCGCATACGAAAACCAGAAGACGCGCGTAAAATTGAAAAAATCATATTAACCAACTTTTTACGGTCATGATGTAAATGCCTATATTGCAAATTAAAAAACACTCTAATTTAAAAACATGTAAATGCAAATGCTACATATTTAAAACAAAATAGATATAGAAGTAAAGCCTGCGGCAGACGATGCAATTTTTCTTGCTGTGATACGTTCAGAACTTCCTTTCCCAAATATCCCTCAGGTGTCATTTTATCCTTATTGTTTACTAATAAATATTAGACAAGGATAAAATGATATCTGGAAGACACTCGAGTGGAAATTTGAACGCATCTCTAGATTGATTGCGATCTAATAAATTACTAAAAAGTTCTACAAGCTGTTTGATGCATTTTTAGCAATTTATTAGATCGCAAGCAACCCAATAGAAAAATCGCATCATCTGTCGCTGATTTAATAGAAGTAAAAATGAAATTATAACAAATAATGAAAATTATTGGAAAAAAAGAAACAGAATTAAATATATTCTGTGTAAGAAATAACATGGTAGATTTTCAAGAATACAAAGTCCGCGAAAAAAAGATATTACATAAAACTAATTTAACAAAACTTAAAATATGCAGATAATGACTTAATTCTTACACGAATAGTTGTTATAATTGTATATCTTGTAATTAGAATTGTCAGTACTTTATATACAATATTATATTTAAGGCCGGAGCACAGACTCTTGCATAGCTGCATAACCATATGCATAAGAAAATTAATTGGTCCATTTCCTTATGCATGTTTTAATGGATTAATCAATTTTCTTATGTATATAATTATGCAGTTATGCAAGAATCTGTGCTACAGCTTATATTGTTTCTGGTCGTGCATACATGCCATTTTTCATCATGTAATTTCTATTTAAAAAGTAGGAGTTTTAAGAACTCTTCGACAATTTTAAACTGACAAACATATATACCATTGTAGGTCTGTATCGTCTACGAGCGACGACGAGCACGAATCCTGGGATGTACCACTACGTAGACAAACCGTGCCATGGGCCAACAAAACTGTTCACACCAGAGGTACCTGAATTTGCTATAAAGAAACTCAAAAAAGTTCCAGAAACCAAAAACAACTCAATGAATTTGTTTTGTCATATATTTGCTTTTTCTACGTCACCTGTGAACTTCCTCTTCTAACGTAATACGTTTTACAGATATCGAAGTTCAAACAACAAACTCGCCACATCACGCGCCCCTTCATCGTTCCACTGTCAGTAACGAGCAAAGTTTGATCAACATTCCATTCACCAGGGAACCGAATGTTCCGATTCAGTGTCCGCCGGAGGAGCCATCCCACCATAGAATTTCTGGTTTTCAATCGAATAAACGTGATGTCACACGATCCTCTGAATCTTATACTCCTCATTCTGTAAGTTTGCAATAAAGTGTAAGTCGTTATGAACAGATACATTTTATCAAATCTCCATTAAAAGCATTCTCTTAAAAATATCAATTTATAAATTTTATTATTTCAAATTTCATTACAATTCTTGAATTTTTACTTTTTATTTTTCTACATTAAAGAAATAAAATATTTTTCTATAAAGTAAATTCTCCAAAATTAATTTAAAAATGAAAATTTTATTTATTTATATATTTAATTTGATAAAGTATTTTAACTTGCAATTGTAGTTTGTTTATAAATCAAAGTTTATAGTTTCGAAATTCCATTTCGCTGACAGCATTAGAAAAAATATATAAATGATATTTTAGAAAATACTGAGAATTTATATTAAAGTACATAATTACAATAATTTGCCAATTTTAATTATTCTGTATATGTATATAAAAGAATTGTATTTTATGTATAGAACGACCTCAACAAATCAGTATACTCTAGGAAGAAAGTACCATCGCCACTCAATCAAACGCAATCCTCGGCAATGTGCAATTTAAACAACTACAAGTCAAATATTCAGAACAGACACAATCCAGAATGGGAATTCGAGAACAAAATTAATCGCAATGTTAACAGTAATACTCGGTATAATCATCGTTGAGATAAATTTATGTCAATATTAATAAACTTTTTGTAATAATTTTTTCTATTGTAGCGTAAATCCTATCAAAGAAATGGAAATGATCGGACGCAGGAACAACAATGATGAAAACGATGATACACCTCCATTTAACTTTCAAGTAAGATATGCCAGTTTGCTGTACTATTTGCGTTATTCTTTTAATCACAGTTTTATATATACGTACCAATATTTTTTTAACAGCTACTGTTGTGTAAAAACAAAAGAATTACACAACAAATCTCACGAAAAAAATTACATATTGTATAGAGCAGATTGTTATTCTAGGCGATGCTGCGGAAAACGCCCCATCAGCGTGCTTCGATGAAACGTAATCCCGTGTACGACAGCGTTACACCATCAGAATCAATGTCAAAATCTTATCACCGCAATAGCGACTTAAACAAATCGAACACTGCCTACAAAAGTGACGATAACAAAGATTCGCCAGAATGGAGTCCGAACGAAATGATCCTCATGTCGGAGAGGTACGCGAAAAAGAACGCATGGGATGAGGAAAGCGCCAAAGATAGTGTTATTACGGAAATAGCACCAGGCATTATTATCAAGGGCTATGTGGCTGACCTATAAAGAATCATAAACAGAAATTGCATCAAAATCAATTAATTTTATGTTTAATCAATTTATCTATCTTTCTCATTCTGTATTTATCATAGTTCTGGAAAGGAAAAAAATCGCTAATTAAAGTTTAGGAATTTTAAAAATCAATGCAATTAATTTCTCATTAAATTTTATTTTAGATGCATTGCATCTAATAATCCATGTATGTTTTAAATTCTTAATTGCTAGATACAAAATAGCATAAATATATAACGAATAGTGCAATGAAATTACTGATATTTGATACTATTTGTAGTGAAATCAATTAAACAAATCAATAACTGCAACTAAACAAAATATACATTTAATTTAATTTATTTATTTGTAGAATATTAAATATTATTTCTCTGTTGATACGAATGAGAAACATTTCAATACATCAATATCGATATAAACTCGGAATAAATAATTTAAATTATAAATAGTTTGTTATGCATTTAATATAGTATTGATTATACGCGCATAATATACTCATGAATAGAAATATATAAGTACTTAACAATTTATATAAAGATTATTACATTTACATAACATCATTCTTCTTTATCTATTGATACAAAGGAAGACAAATCTTCTAATAACATTCTAATTTGTCCATTATTGATATTACAAGTCATGGTACAACATAATTAATTATAAAATGATTCCCCCCCTCGTCTATATCTCTCTCGTTGATGAAAAGTTACATGTAATAAGTATGTACAAATAAAAATTGACAAAAATTTGTTTTGGTCAATATAAATAATATGGATATTCTTTTTCGTAAAAATCCTTAAACTATTATATTTGTTATCATAAACTATAATTTTTAATAAATAACGAAATCGAATATATACTATATGAGATTCTATTTTATTCCACAATTAATTATATTGTAAAATTTGAATTTAAAATATGTATATATACTGGCCATACACATAACAATTTTTCTTAAATATATAACGTCTACAAATACAAAAAAAGTCACACATTGTGTTACTAAACATTTTGGTACAATCTTTAAAAATGTTTGATAACATATGTGTTCATTCATCACAGTAGGTCATATATGAAAATATATGTTATTACACCATGTTTTTAATTCAATTTCTTAAACAATGTTCAGATTATTATTTCTGACAAAATTGCTGACAATCTGATACAAAATATAATACATAATATAATTTGCATCTCATTAACGACCTTACAGAAGATATATTAACATCTCAAAGTAATATATATATATATTTTATATATATATACGTACATATGTATATACATTATGTATATATATATTAAAAATATGTTTCATATCTTAATCGTTTATAATTTTTAAATATAAAAAAATAAATTTGCATTTGCTTCGAACACAACGGTGTCATCAAAGATGTCATCAACAATATGATTTTATTAAAAGAGAATAAGTGTATGTGTGTATATATATAATTTCTTGATATAAAAATACAGTAACTGATAATTATTACCTAATCTTTATCTGGTTGAGTGCTATCATGACCACAGTTTTGTTGCGAACTTTGCTTAATAATATTAACCAAAGTATCCAGTCTGGTAGGACGAGCTATTTGCAGGACCATATGTGCTTCTTCCAAAATTAAGAGACCATTGTGTGCGTCACTGGCTGATAGATTATGCGCCGATATCACATGCCGTCTCCAAGCTGCATGCGTAGGTAGAATCTGTAGGACGTGTATAGGACATGTATAGTGTTATAAAAATAAAATATTATCCGTCATATATATGCAAATGTCACAAAGATATAGCTTCAATAGCTTGCTTTTTATCTCGAAACAGATCAAAAAGTTCTACAAACTCACTTGTAAACACCATTTGCAATTAAGGGATGGAGAAATAGTATGGACAGCTTTTATGTGTCTTCTGCGGAAACCCCAACTAGTGTACGCCCTGTCACAAAAAGGACAAGGAAACGGTGGATATGCCGGTCCACCTTTTATAGTCTCTTCTGATAAGTCTGTGCTATAAGACTCAACAAATGCAGGAAAACTGGGTTGTGAAACTCCAGGATTGTGTTCCAGGAAATTTGAGGACGATTGTTCTAACATTTGTTCAGCACGAGAATAATTCGGTATGTCAGATGACGGATCGTCCAGTATTTTCGAGATGTTCCACAACGAGCTCCGTTCAACGGCGAGAGGATTTTTCCTATACGTTTGTGGATCTGGAGAGGTGTGGCGAGCTTCGGCTATTACTGTTACAATCGGCTTTGATGATCCTGTAAAGAATTTCTACCATTTGAATTGTTTCTTCGGAATTTGATGCATATTTTAAATATTGGACACAGAAATTAGTGATATAATAGTATAATCTCGATAGTATAATTTCTTGACTTCATGCTTTTCTACTTACAATACAAAAATAGAGAAATACAAGCATATAACGCATGCTTTTTTTTTTTTCACTGTAAATAATACCATTTAGTCTCATTAAGTTATTCTCAATTCTAATTTAAAACATTTAAAGTGTAAAAATATATGGAAAATATTTAAGTTTGTTTACAAGATCCAAGAAAATTACTGTTCTTATAAGTAAAACACAACTTATCTTTTCTAGAGTTTTCTCGAATGCATAAATATGCGATGAGCAAAGGAATATGATATGTCAGAAATAAAGAGACAATTAAAAATGTAAAATATGTTTATTTGCGACCAGTCGTTTGTCTTGTCTACAATAATATTGATTTAAATAATATCGCTTCGAAGCTATCGATGTCCTCCAATGATGAACGCCCGCGCAACCGAAAAAAAGAATCAATACGACTTTACAAATAAACAAGAGATCAAAGAACACTTTTGCGCGAGTCTCGAGAAAAGAATGCGCAATAGAAATCGCACGTTGATTCGCAACGTATACCCTAATAGTTCGTGGCGCATGCTGAGCGACCCTCTGCTGCGATTTAAATACTTTCTACAAGCATGTCTTAAATCACTATTCCTGTCGTAAGAGCTACGCTTTTTCTTTTGCTTCTTTAAGTGTACATAGAACTGCCGTGGTCGTGCAGCACGTTCACGCACGCACGTGATCAACACGACCGAAACGTATCTTCGTACATATATATGTACATACATATATCATACGTATACCTCTAACTGGACACGCGTATCGCGTATGCACGCCCGTGTATATACTGCACATTTCCGCGTAACGAACGCATATATATATATACACACGCGCATGTTGTCCATGTATTGGTAATGCGTGTGAACGAGTACGTGATGTGTATATTCGAGTGCGAGAGAGAAAGGGAGACTCGCGTGCCTCCCTGATATATGCTTTTTAATAATATCGTATCGCAGTTTTTACTGTAAAAGCGAATTCTCGCATGAACCGTAACTAAAGAATAAGAAGGAATGTTATTTAAGGTGCTGTACATGAAACAAAGGTACACAGGCAGATGAACGATCGATCTGACTCGTGAGTGCGTCATCAGAGAGAGAAAAGCGGGGAGATTCTTAAGCACGCGGTGTGCAACTGCGAAAAGTGAGATGGGAGGAGAGATCAAACGAATTATCTCGAGGTACCCCTTCATAAGGTGAGAATTAGAAAGAAACTATTAAAGGAAGGCTTAGAATTATTCGATCGTCCGCCACCCATCACGCCGAGTGGCGGACCTGAAGCGTATAAATAATTCGATTGCATCTACTAGGTACCCTGTCACCCCGACATCTACGGCGTAGAAACGTCATCATAGATCGGAAAACGTGCACATTCCAATGCAATTACACGTTAATTCCGTGATTTTAATCATACCGACTGACCATCCGTCTCTTCTTTCCTTGGCTACATGCTACACGCACATATAACTTACTGTTTACTTACATCAATTGTTTTTTTTTTTATTTTTACAGTGTCCTAAATATAAAGCGCGATAGCTCATACCAAGGTAGAACAAGTGAGGAACGAGTCATCCTACAACGTTTGTATGGGAATGAACGGGGTGACAGGTTTATATAAGAACGATCCTATTCCAGCCAGTGGAAACGTTTCCGTTTGACCCCTGACCTAAAACGCCCTAGTCATTGGGTGTAGACCGAGCGTCTCTGAAACAAATACCTTTTCAAGCCCCTATTACTAGTGTCGATTTTGGTTACGCAATTCTTCCAAGCCTCCTCCCACTCGATGCTGTTAGGCGCTATACCGCTAAAGTGCAACAGGACCTCTCGAATTAAATGTATCTTGTTGCTATCGAACTGTTGCTTGCCCATCTTGCCGTTAACGTTGCAGAGGATCCTCTCTTCCGGCGTGAAGAGGATTTTCATAAGGTCGCAGGCCAAATGGTCCATCGGCCGGGTCGACGCCCAATTCGAAATTATGTCCGGATTTGGCAGGAGATCGGCGTAAGGTAGATGCTGATACGAGTAAAGCATCGGTTTGACATCCGAGAATCCGCTTAGCCCGGACAAGCCAGATAAACCGGAAATGTCTTCAGCAGGGCTGTTCCCAGACCCTGCCACACATATCAGCACAGCGCGCTTTAGACACGGCTCTGCCCCACACACGTGAATTACGCGCACAATAAAGAAAATGCGAGCGAGTGTACATTAAAGGCTATATAATAAAAGACCGATCACGCATCTTCCATCTCACGTGTGCACTGCTCTCACGCATGCACGCACATACGCTTATGCACCGCTGATCGAAGCGTGACGCCGAAACCGATTTCATTCTAATTAGCTCTTCAAATTGCAGAAATAAAGTCACAAATAATTATTGTTTTTGTATCAGTTTTTGCACGAATTACAATTATTACAAAAATTAATCGGGCTTTCGGATAACGTTAACGATATACTTTCATATCAAATATTCCGCGAAATTCTTTTGCTGTAACGCAATTAGCCACGGGGACATTTATCATTTGCACCAATTACGTCGCTCTCATTGTCTTTTCGATAGAGTTCTCTTTACTCGTGCACGCAATCTTTGTCTAATCTCTACCTCTCACAGGGAGCCCTTGTAGCACAGCAAATAAAGAAAACGTGGCGCGCCAAAACGAGCGGAACAGAATATGCGGTGAAAGCGAACAGAATATTCGAATAAGCTACAATCTGCAGTATCAAAGAAAAAGCTTTGATACTACAGTAGCCGCCGGCATACGCAAAGACAGTGAATCTGTGTATACAATTGTATACAGCATTTGTGCATGTGATAATATATATGCGATAATGAAAACGATAGATTTTAAAGAATATATATCTAAATAATAGCTAATATTCAATTTCTGACAAAGCAAAGTATGATTATATTCGCATTAGATTCAAACTTATTACCTTTAACAAAACTTTTTTGCAAACAGATTAATAATATCGCGTATGTTTGTCAAACATAATGTGTTTAATTATTAATAAAAATTATAATTTACATATTTAAAAAATATAATAATTTTTATATTCTAAAAATTATAAAAAACAAGTCTTTTTTTTTAATTATAATGTTAAACAAAAATTTGACAACAAATTTTTAGTGCTAAAATCATGAAAAAATATTAGAGTGCAATTCACAAAGTGTCTAATGTTGAAAAGTTGCAATAGATAATGATCCACAACTTTGAGTAAAAAAAAACATCAAGTATCTTTAAAAAATTTTTTTTTTAAATACAAGATATCTAAATACATATATTGTGTATGAAAATATCTCCAAATAGCTAATTTAATGAATATGTACTTAAAATAAAGATATTAGCAACAATAGCAGTGAAAATGCAATGAGGAAAGATTCTGTGTTTCATTTGGTGTAATATATGATTTTCTAATACAAAAAAAACATAAAATGTAATATAAAAGAGCTGGGCTATTTGTACATCTGCAATAATGCATACTAAATTGCATAAGATAGAAAAGATGAGTTTGCATGGTACTAACCTTGATTCCCATCTGTTTGTCCTGTGTCTAGCCTCTCTGCTGGATCTTTATCTAACGGAGATCGTTTCTGCAGGTCGTCTACCGCCATTTCCAATGGTTCTATCTGAAATGCATTTGGAGATTGAATGTCGTTTACGCACCCCTTTGTATATGACGCACAAATTATTTTATCATTGTTATCATAATATTCTCTATTTTCTATCGATGAACTAACTTTCATCTCCAAACGATGATACACTGGATTAGGTAATGTTTCAGGCAACATGTACTCTCCATCCTTTGCGCTTTGATCGCTGCCAGCAGACTCGTTCGTATTTTCTGATTGCGATATTCTAGGTGTTAGTGCTTTCTCCAAGATAGAATTATTTTGTTGTTTGCTAACTTTCTGTTTCTTTTTAGGTGCCTCATCTTTGCTCAGTGGCGCATCTTCAGCTACTGCCTGTTCTAACTCGGCCAGTCGTTTGTATGATTCCTTTGCAAAAATATCCCCACCAGACAAGCCACGAATTTGTAATGTTTCTGCTGCTTTTAAAAGTGCTGGTAAATTCTTTTGCTCGATATTTACTTCTCCTTTATATATAAATATTAATAGTGCCTCCAATTCGCTAAAGTGTACATCCTGAAGTATTACAACCGGATGCTGACATGGGTTTGTCTAGAAAATGAAAGAACAAAATTGTCAGATTCTAGTATTCAAATTATTAATCTTTATCATTAATTAATTGAATGTACTTTTGTGCGTATCTATCGTGCAAATCTGTCACTTTTTTATTAAATGATCTATCCACTTCTCTTTCTTCTTTTAATTCATCAACCAATTTAAATTTATGGTAAGCAATTTTCCAAGATAAATGTATCATTTTAGAAATATGTAATATTGTTTATAGTAACAGAGCAAAAAAAATTAATAATACAAAATATAAAAGAAATATACTCTAAAATTTGTGATACATGTAAAATATATAAAATATGAAGACTCACAATTTTATTTTGAATGAATTGCAATAAATGTTCAAGAGTTGTTTTCTTTTTTACTTTGTACAATAAATTGATTAGTTCTTCTTTATTTAGAACCATTTTCATAAAGAAAAAAAGTGAAATATAAATAAAACTTGTACTTAAATGCTAAAATTAGCATTTTGCATTACAGTAAGTTTATAAATCGACTATCGACAACCTGTAGGATGACCTATCCTCGCGTCAGGAAGAGCAAAGAGATGCACTATCATTCGCCGACAAAAATCGAAATAAGCAAGAAAATCGTCCCAATTAAAAGCCCACAGAACCAAATAGTTAATCGCTCCACGTAGTCAATAATCATATGTTTATCGCGATAATAGTCGCGGTAATAGTTCTCTAACCTCGATGCAAGAGCACCGCGAAGGCCGACAGCTGTCAAACGTATCGTTTTACCCATCCCGAGTCGAAAAGCATGAAAACACGCGTACGACGCGTAAAGATAGGCCCCTGAAAACGTACGACAAGGAAGCGTCATCCAAGGATGACTGGTCGTCTCTCGACTGTGCGTACATTCGGGATATGATCACGAGAAACGACCTCGACGAGGGGAAAGGGGATTTACCTGGAAGACCTTCTTGAAGAAGGGACTGCTGGCCGAGAGTATCACCTTGTGCGCCGTGAGGCACTGTCCGTCACTCGCGAGAGTCACGTCCACCAGGCCCTCTTCCTCCCACAGGCTCTCGAAGCTGGTCGCGATATTGCTGAGAAAACTGTTCCACTTTAGACATATTTGACTTGACATGTCAATGCACGAGGGATCGGACGGGCACACACGTATTGTCGGGACGCTTGTCGTGCACCGTGTGTCCGCGGGCCTTCTCACGCGACGACGGAGACAGCGAGCGCGATAGTGGGACCGCAGTCGTGCCAGGCACGCACAAACATCGCCGGACTCCGGAGTTGGGAGAGCACCGCGGCCGAGCAGCATGGCCGTCCCCGCCGAGCATTGGCCCGCGTTCGCGCGCCAAGTTTGAATGCCCCAGAACGCCTCAGCACGTTACGCCTTGCCATACGGAATGAATAATTATATGCATGACCGTTTGGAATATCTTATTAGAAATGAGCTTCGCAACTTTACTTTGAATACCGGCGTCGCCGCGATGCGTCGAGCTTGATGAAGTCTTAGCCTCGCTAAATTTTAGCCTCTTCTAGATAAACTGTAATTCGCGTTCAATTTAGAATACTTGTTTAAAACTTTACATGCCGCCTATTTTTATGTATATGACATGCATAACTCTTGAGTATTTATTTTTATTAACTATTAATTTATATCTATAATTTGTAAAGCTCTGAAAAAACCGGACCTTTTCAATTTTTTTCGAGGATATTTTTAATTTCTTTCCCAAGGGAAGCAAAATTTATTGGAAAAATTCATCTATAAATTTTTCAATACAATAAATTTTTGGAATAATTTATTTACAACTGAAAAAAATCTGCGGAAAATGGAAAAAAACGGTTTTTTCCTAAACTTTTAAAACTATATTTATTATATTTGATATAAAATTGAGTCTTAATATTTTGTCACAAATTTTATAATTTTTTATACGCTCTATTTTTTTATATATATTTCAAGTGTGCATTTAGGTGTTATTCTAATTTCTGTTTTTTTTTCGCATTACGCAACATGTATTACATGAAATTGTAAATAAAACTATTTTAAATTTTGACATAAATTATAATATAGATCACTTAAGGTTGTGTTCGGAATTAACCGAATGCTCCATGTATCATTTTATCTTTGTTTATAATTCAGTGAACAACATAGATAAATTGATATATGGGGGCACTCGGGTGATGTTTTCGAAAACCGCCTAAGATGAACTTTACAATAAATCCAAAGCAGGATAATTTAAAAACTACTTTTTATTGTTTCTATAATTTTATCTACACGTAAATCAGAATTCGTAATATTAGGTCATTTATAAAATAATATGTTGCATTTTACATCTTTGAATAAAAATTGAACTTTTAATGGTGTTAATGAACTACCAACAGTCTGGAACCGTATCATCGATAACGAAGACTACTAAATAACATTTCAAAGTATCACGACATTATCTTTTGTTATAACAGAAATATCGAAAATAAAAAGTCCTACCTTATTTCATGAATGATACTTAATAAGTTAACTTTTAATTTAACTTAATTTAATCTTAACGTATCTTTTAATAAGTTGATTTTTATTCATGTAACTTTAACGTAATCAAATTAATTTTATAAGCCATTAACTTTAACTTAATTTAGTTTAAAAAATATATTAATTTACCCAAACCTGATTAAAACAAATAATATTTCCGAAATAATAAAACAAATAATAATAATTATATCAAAACTTGATTTATCCCATTTTTATTAGGATTAATAAATTTTTCTCGTAACAAAGAGTAATAATTAGCATTTTCTCAGAAAGAGCAAAATTTGGAAAATTCTAAATACTTCAAATTCCTAAACAGACGTTTCATCATTATCATCGTTATACGTTTATTTCGCAATCGGCTACGGAACGTTATTTCTCGTATAAGAAAGCCAATGCGCCGGTAGCATTGGATCGAAAGGCAACGTCGTTCCACCGCACGGTAGACTCGCATTAAGGCGAAGCTGAGTGTGCATGCGTGCATGTGCTTATAACGTGCGTGCTCGCGTGCGTACATTCAACCGCTGTACGGCCGACAATTCCCGCGTGCGTGGCCGCGTGCGTGCCGTGCGTGCGTGCCGTGCGTGCGTGCGTG